>CAKALU010039099.1:0-18647 GCA_916700995.1 Hozukius guyotensis
GCAGGCAGGGGGTCTGGAGCTGGGAACCCAGGGTCTAGGCTATAGACTAGATTATATTTAATTAATGAAACATTATTTAAAAGTTTTCTGAATCTACTCTATTGATTCACAGAATATGATTTCACATGACAAACCGGCTCTATGCTTGTGATGTTTGCGGGTTTTTAATTGAAAAGACTGATCTTCTTGTGTTGCCACTGTGTACACAGGACAATTTGCCTCAATAACCTTGATCCCTCTTGACTTATTCAGTCTTGTGAAGGGCTCATTGCATGGGTGGAAAAAAGTACAAAATGCAAGTCTCCCTCAAAAATAATCCAAGGCACACTGTTGTTTGAACAAAATTAAAATGCCTTTATTTTCCCATCTTGACTTATTATTGACGTATTGTCTTATGATGATGACTTTCATATTCTGTTTACTGATCAGGAGGGCACTCCGTTTAATTATTGTCGCTGTCCATTGACGGGGGGTTCTGAATTAAAGTTGCCTTGGCATATTGTGAAAGGAGGGAAGGGCCTCAAAAATGTCTGTAGCCTCGGGGCTTCATGCAATATGAAGGCGCCCCTGCTCGTAACGTCTCCAACAGAAGTGAAATGTGGATCGCTAGGCAAGACTACTTGCAACACGACAGACACACACACAAAGCAGCGTATCTGTTTTTAAAGCACGTTTGCCCATTTTATATTTGTACCTTTTTTAACTTTTTAAATGTTCGAAATAAGCAACACATCTGTCGCCTGTCCCATCTGTTATAAAGTACCAAACCCAGTCCCAGTTCATATTGAAACGTTATTACATTATTGAGCAATTGGCAAACTTCATGAAATATAAACCCATTTTACTACATTTGGACAAGCTCTTGCATTATCCAACAGTTGCCACATGTCCAGTATTTACAGGAAATACCATTCTTATAGATTCAGTGTTGTTTTTGTGGTTTTTATTTATTTATTTAGTATTCTGTGAGTGTGTAACACTGCTCAGCATGTCTGAACAGTTTCCAGTATTTGCTTTACTGTGAGTAACCAACTTGAAAATGCTTGCAAGGTGAAATGCACCTTATGATACTCTGGCTCTCTCCAGAGGCCAACTTCTGTCATTGCAATACAATTACCAGCTTATTTTAGTATGGCTTTGTTATCAACTCTATGTGCAAAAGTTTGTTTTGTTTTGGTTTTAAGATTAATTTTAGATATATTTTAGTGCTCAGTGCTTCTTTTCGGAAGCACTGAGCACTAACTAACCTTATTGAGACTCAATCAGTATGTACCATCATTTAATATCAATCTACATTATTTTCATTTTCATGCAACTATCAATGCAAACAAATGCATTCATTGTGGTATATGTAACCCACAAACCAGAGCCATACACACATACAATAAGTGGCGTGTACATGCAAGCCACAATAAATGCAGCAGGTGAATTAAACTGGCTGATGGGCCAACAGTGTATTTTGTGTCTGTCCACTGTCTGATTTAAACTGAGGATGATTTTACATGAATTAATCAATCACTGGCCAGACAGTCAGTACCAGAGGCCTTGGCTGGCCTGCTGCCCAATCCAGTCTGAAATCAATAGAGAAGCAACCATGCAGACCAGTCAGCATTCAGTGTAGAGCGTCTCGCCTCAGGCATGATTTGGAGAGACAAACATTTGTTTTCCTCCTAGTCTCACCCTCCCTTTTAATTCAGCCCTGGGCAACCACCACTCTGACATAATGATCAATATGTCTCAATGTCAACACCATCCAGTTGTCAGCCGCCTAGGCCATAAATGGTACATCAGTACTCCAACACATAAACCACTTTACCTTGGTAATGTATGCATATATCAGGAATAATATGTGACAAATGCTGCTTTACAGAATTAAGAGAGACAGGAAAGAATTAAGAGGAAGTAAGTACATACCCAATATTTGTGCTATCGTTCAACATACTTTTGTGTGTATAAACAGTAGTATGTATCTTTTCGGAAGCACTGAGCAGTAATTTACGTCGTCACTTCCTGAGAGCCTCCTTGCCAGTTGGAGAAGTGTAACCATGGTAACCAGTAACTCATGTGATCAAGTGAATCAAGTCTGAATTAAATTTAAAGGTCCCATATTGTTAAAAGTGAGATTTTCATGTCATTTATATTATGAAGAAGGTTTAAGTGCTTTATAAATACTGTTAAACTATCAAAACGCTCAAAATACTGAGAAATACACACAGCCCGTATTCAGAAATTGTGCATTTGAAACAAGCCATTAGGATTTCTGTCCATTTGTGATGTCACAAATATACAATATTTAGACCATTACACGGTTTTAAACGTAAACATTCTAAATGTGACCCAGTTTATTTCCTGTTGCAGTGTATGTAAATAACATCAGCTGACAGGATGTAAACGTGGACCCAAACTGTTGCCTAGCAACGCAATTCCGTTGAAATGCGCTAAAACGGAGTGTTTCAGACAGAGGGTAAATACAAGTATATTCAGGCAGACAGTATGAGGAAAATAAAGGTGTTTTTTTTAACATTACAGCATGTAAACATGTTCTAGTAGAAACTCAAAATACAAGTATGAACCTGAACATGAGGACGATATCGGACCTTTAAAATAAATATTACGCCTAGCTAAGGGAAATCTTATACTTAAAGTTAAATTTAAGCATTACTGACGTTACAGAGCTGTCATATGGAATGTTCTCCTTTTTCTGTCATACGGAATGTTCTCCTTTTTCTGTCACAGGAAATGTTCTGGTTCCTTTTTCTGTCATACGGAATGTTCTCTTTTTTCTGTCATACGGAATGTTCGGGTTCCTTTTTCTGTCATACGGAATGTTCTCCTTTTTCTGTCATACGGAACGTTCTCCTTTTTCTGTCATACGGAATGTTCTCCTTTTTCTTTCATACGGAATGTTCTGGTTCCTTTTTCTGTCATACGGAATGTTCTCCTTTTCAGTCATACAAAATGTTCTGGTTCCTTTTTCTGTCATACGGAATGTTCTGGTTCCTTTTTCTGTCAAACGGAATGTTCTCCTTTTTCTGTCATACGGAATGTTCTCCTTTTTCTGTCATACGGAATGTTCTCCTTTTTCTGTCATACGGAATGTTCTCCTTTTTCTTTCATACGGAACGTTCTCATTTTTCTGTCATACGGAATGTTCTCCTTTTTCTGTCATACGAAATGTTCGGGTTCCTTTTTCTGTCATACGGAATGTTCTGGTTCCTTTTTCTGTCATACGGAATGTTCTCCTTTTTCTGTCATACAGAATGTTCGGGTTCCTTTTTCTGTCATACGGAATGTTCTCCTTTTTCTGTCATACGGAATGTTCTCCTTTTGCTGTCATACGGAATGTTCTCCTTTTTCTGTCATACGGAATGTTCTGGTTCCTTTTTCTGTCATACGAAATGTTCTGGTTCCTTTTTCTGTCATACGGAATGTTCTGGTTCCTTTTTCTGTCATACGGAATGTTCTCCTTTTTCTGTCATACGGAACGTTCTCCTTTTTCTGTCATACGGAATGTTCTCCTTTTTCTGTCCTATGAAATGTTCAGGTTCCTTTTTCTGTCATACGAAATGTTCTGGTTCCTTTTTCTGTCATACGGAATGTTCTCCCTTATCTGTCAGACATATTCCCTCACAGCCCTGTCAAATGATCTCAAGTCCCTTCATTAACACCACCAGTCATGCTCCAAATGTATTAATTTGAATGGATTTTTAATTGGATCTTATTTAATAATATCATAAAAAAGTGGTATTCTTTAATGTAATTGAACTTTCGGTGTTTAGGTTGGTTTGGTCAAGTTAGATATTCTAACCAAATCCATTACTTTGAGCTAGGTTCTATTTCCATCATTTATCTATTACTTTTAGACAAATATAGGTCTATATGAACAGTTAATTTAGCAATCTATTTCTGCCATTGTTTAGCTAACTATTTCCACAGTTGCCATCTGTTACTTTTAGCTATTTCACCATTTATCCGTTACTTTTAGCTGAAGTCTCATCTCCTCTCACTATCTCTGCCTCACCCCTCACCCTGCAGCCCCTCTGTGGCACCTTGCTGGTCACAGACAGGCCGGGGTTGATTGGCAGCTGTAACCCCACATCATTTTGACCTTGTTTACAGTCTCACATGAAATGGCACCTTTCTGAGACCTTGTGATCAGTGCCAATCAGTACAGCCCCTGAGGGAGTGTCGCCTGTCTACCCATCCTCCCTGTCGCCTGTCTGGCATTAAGCCCAAAACCCCTCTCCCCCATCTGCCCTGCCACCACCGCACACTCAGCATGTCCTGCTTGCATTCTTGTGTAACCACAGCATAGTTCCTTCATGTAATTTCTTCTCAGGACACATAATTTGGCCCTTTTGTTTGTCTCCTTTCACAATGCATGATTTATTTTTTTCTTTGTTTAAAGAAGCAGTGGGTAGAATTGGAGCAAATATGATAAAAGAAAAGTTATTTTTATAAAATAGTCGCTGTATCCTGACAGTAGTGGATAAGACGGGTAATCTGACAAAAAACATGTGCCAGACCGGAGGAAAACAACCATCACTACTCTTCACTTGTAGTGGCTGAAATTTGCAGGTCTATGAAGAAGAGCAACCTCCTCTAAAAGACCAACAGAGGGTGCTCTAACATATTGTTTGAGCTGAGATCAGTAGAAAGGCCCTAAAAGGCACTATGATTTGAACATTGGTGAAAAATAATGATTTGAATGCACAGATTTGTCCATTATCATCTCTCCTCACCAGCACATTTTCTTCTATCATTACAAGATAATTACTATAAATGCACTAATACACCAAACTATAAATCACTGCATTTACTGGCTAATTTCACCAGTTACGTCTTCATATACATATAATAGTAAAGACTCCTGTATTGTTCCTGCATGATCTTTGTATGACTTGGCCATTGAATGGGCATTATAGCCTGCGTCATATAGCCTGAGATGATGATGGGTACATTGGACAAAGCCTATGTGGATATTATGATATTATATATGTCTATAATCGGCTAAATGGCATTATGGTAACATTACTGGTCTGTTCACGATTAAAAAATGCCATTTCTGATTAATATATGCTGCTATCTCCCAGAGAAATTCAGACTTAAGGTGAAAAACAAAGCAAATGATAAACATTTATGAATTTAGACATTTTTTTACTAAACCAAGATATTTTAGAACAGCAACATTTTTTAAGTTTTCAATCATCTCATTGTACCGGAGTGTAACATCTAGACGGCTTTGGGTTAGGTTCCAGATCTAAATTTTAATCCAAAATATGGTATATATTGTATGTACACCTCTAAAAGCTTAATATACAACTAACTAACTAACAACTGTAAAATGAGAAAGTGTGCTCCGGCTGGTGGGCGGTGCTTGGTATTTCCTCAACTGATCTCAACATGCATTCAAATCATTATTTTCACAAATATTGCATCATAGTGCCTTTTAGGGCCTTTCTACTGATCTCAGCCCAAACAATATGTTAGAGCACCCTCTGCTGGTCTTTTAGAGGAGGTTGCTCTTCTTCATAGACCTGCAAATTTCAGCCACTACAAGTGAAGAGTATCACATAAAGGAGTAAAAAATTATAAATTATAGTCAGAGTAGTACCTAAATCAGTATATCTGCAATATTCCTTCAAACTGAAGTGGCACATTAAAGCGGCGCAGGAGGCAGAACGTTTTTGGCGTCATTGGGCAAAAATTCCAGGTCACAGGTCATTTCAGAGTGAGAGTGTTCCTATTGGCTGTTCGTTCAACAGAGGCAGCTGTCAATCACTCGCGAACTCCGATCAAACGGTCAAACTAGGCAGCGCTGGTCAAATATGAATTCATATTTATGTTACGTTATCGCCTATTTCTCGCCTCAAATATTTTCAGAATCATCTTGAAGTGTACTGTTTAGCTGTGAAATGAGAATGTTTTGCTCAGGCTGGTGGGCGGTGCTTGGTATTTCCTCAACTGTTCTCAACATGGCTGCCGGGTCACAAACTTCCGTGTTAGAGACGGCAGGGCTCCAGCTCGGCTCTGATTGGTTGTTTTTTCCTCCGGTCTGTGAAATCTTGCAGACGCCATTAGGAGCACCGGAGGACACCAGAGGCACATGCTTTTTTCAGATTACCTGTCTCATGTACTACTGTCAGGATATAGTGACCGTTTTATAAACATAACTTTTTTTAATCATATCCTTTAGTCCTTTGGTCCTTTAGCGTAGCATGGTGTAGACACTGTTTCACCTAGCTGAAGTATGCCTGAGCAGCATTTATGAGCTTTAACCCTGACCTCTGACCTCTTTTTTGATGACCAGTCAGTAACCAAAAGGCATTAATAACACTGACATCATGTATAGCATTTATTTAATTACATTTTCCTTTATTTTATGCAACATATTTCTCTGCTGTAAATAAAATAACCGAAAGTAAGTACTTTTTTACTACTATTTGTGGTGTGAGACAACACAAGGTTCTACACTAAGTGACCTTTATTTTCTCAGCAAATTCAGCGCCCTGCCTGGCTGGTGGTGGACTGAATGAGGACAATTATCAAGAAACCACCTTTGTTCAGCAGCTTCATACCGTTGCTGCTGTTCTCTTGAATGATTCTGCAGGTAATTTAAAGAGACGCCTCCATTTCGCAGACAGTTCGTGAGGCCTGCACGTCGCACAGGTTTTAGCCTGAGAGGCAGTGGTGGGCGCAGGTTTCAGACAGCCTGTTGTTTCTTGGGCGGGTACCACGCGCAGATACCAAGCAGGGGCGCCAACGCCTTGACAACTTTTTTTTCCATAATTAGATGAAGCCTTGCAGTCAGCGCAGGGGATTCTTGCCCTGAAATCTAACGTGACATGTGTGATCACGACCCAAAGTCGTGTTTAATTAATTTCAGTTGCAACGCAGGGGCGCACAGACAGCATTCCCTGCAGCGCTCATCACTGGAAAAACAATGTTATACTATAATAGGCCACTTTGTACCATTTGTGTGTCGGTTTGTTGAGTTGAACCTTTATTTCAGGCAAAATTCAACAAGTGACCGGTCCAAATATTTGCTTTTTTAAGGCAAGGATACAGTTCATCTATCTAATAATTCAAAAGTATGGAAATTTAACATGTTTTAGCCTAGTTTAGTTGAGCTACACGGCACGTTGCCTTTAGCTGTTGAGCATGTCTTTGCCGCCTTTTGAATGTCGGCACATGCTAGCCAGGCTTGTGCTTATTATTCTGCTGCGAGCTCCAGATGGATCAACACATGCTGAAAATATTACAAGCAAGACATTTGCATGTGACCTAAATCCTTCACTTCTGCTCCACCATGCAAACAAGTCAGTCCAAAGACATTATTTAATGACCCTGGATCGGGACATTTGCAGTCCACAATATAATTTCCCACACTGGGTATTAAAATGAGCAGATTTTGGTTGATTATATGTACGCTCAAAACAAGTGTGCATGGTTCAAATTTTGCCCACGTTATTTATATTTTTAAGACATCTTGGATCCCATTTGGGAATTAAATACAACTGCGATGTTGCTGTGGCTGAAAGATCAGTACTGTTTTTAGTCTATCATGGTACATTACGTTTATTATTGTATGTGTAAAAGTTTTATATAACTACTCATCAGCAATAAGAAAGAAGTTAGAAAAAATAATAAGCCTATAATCAAAGCATTATTATTAGTTTATGTAATGTGTTTGCTTGCGTGTATGTGCCTTTTATATAATTTGTATTGTGTGTGATATATGGATGTTCTTAAAGTTTGAATTAGATCCTCGACAAGTATGTTCCAAAATAAACTGAACTGATTGATTGACAAAGCAAGGTAAGCCCACCATCACACTTGAGGCACTCATGACCAGTAATAAGCCTGAATATGCTCCGAGGCACACCATTGTCTGAAATCGCATTTAACATGCATGCGTTTTAAGGTATTAACATGCATGTGTTTGCAACAATAGCCGTGGTCATTGTTTCTGGATCTTCATTAATTCTGTAATTGTTTGCTGCCACTGATTTACTGCCAAGTTTTGTGAACATCAAAGCATTTCCCTTTTTTTTTTTTCCTGAAACCAGACATAACCCATTAAGTTAACATGCATATTGCATCTTGAGCTCAATAAGTTGCCTAATTAGTTGTGAGAGGCAGCAACAGCTTCTGGTTGTTGTGCGTATATGGAAAGTATTTTGTCCCTCTTAGCTAGTGGTGTGTGTGTCCGTGCTGCCATACGTATGTTCAGAGTGTGTGTTGCTGATTATAAATGAGGACAGCGAGGTGTGTGTGTGATGGTAATGCGGCCTTCAGCGCTGCCCCCGCCCATTAATAACCAGGTTCTCTTTGATGTGGCCACGATGAGCGAGGAGGCCCCCTTCTTTTGCATCAGTTGCGGCATGTAAATCCGCCTGCTGTGTTATCTCTTTAACTGCTCAAGGGTCCACCTGAGTTTGTCCACCTGACAGATGAATTAAAGAACCTGTATTTCTTCCTTTTGATCAGTGTGTGACGGTGCCCTGTACCGTGTCACCGTCACACACTGTTCTGACAATCTGGTGCAAAGATGATGAAAATTATGCTGAAGGCGTGGGGGGTTGCGGGGGGGGGGGCAGTTTCTCTTGTTTGAAAAATAACAAATGGTTGCATGTTAAAGGTGCACTCGAGTGATTAAGTTGGGGGACTTACAAGAGATAGAGTTGAAAAAAAAAAGATTAATCAAAATCGAAGCAGCAGAGACTTTTAGCAGAGGCTCTCTGCTAGAAATCAGTTGTATCCATAGAAATAAAATAGGAGTAGAAGGGTCATTTAACCATTTGCTGTGGTAATTTGACTAGTACAAAAGAAAATGGCGATTGTTGTTAGTTGTTATGGTGACAACAGAACACACCTCAGTGGGGAGGTAGAGTGTGTGGTCGCAGCTCGCCCGGGAAGAGAACAGAAGCATCTCCCAGAGACAAATGGCTGGCTAGTTAGCTAGGTAGCTTGTCCCCAGGAGGAGGGACCGTTTAGACCCGGCGCTGCTGCCGGTCACCAGCCGCTGTTCGGCTCATTTTCCGTAACCAGTGCAGCACCTTAGCGTGGCGGAACCAGCCCAAGAGCTAACCAGCCAGCTGTCTGCTAGCTAGCTAGCTAGCCATACTTAACTTATCTTGGCCAAAAAGTTAATAAAGGTTTAATTTATAATTCAGACTGCTTTGGAGTATACAGCAGAGCTAAAAAAAACAGAACAAAACAATCTGATAGACAAACTCCAGTGGACCATAATGGGATTTCTATGATATTTGTGATGTGACTTTAATTTCTCCCTACAATAAATTCTACAATATAAGCTGCAAACATAGAGCCTGAGGTAACCACTTTTATACCTCAAAGGTTGTTTTAAAATAGTCATCCGTTGTGCTGGTCATTGAATGTCTCACAGGCCTGTAAAGAGCACCTGATCAGGCTCTTGACCTTGTGTTGAATGCTCCCTGTGCTTTCCTCCACTCCAAACCCGAATCTCCCTGCAAAACGCTCGGCATGCAGTTCAGGTCAGATTTTTTCAGTAAAAAAAAAATAAAAATGCAACAGAATAGATCAATCAATGACAACTGAGAACAACACTGGCTGAGTGTTTGTGTCCCTGTCTTGGTAAAATCATACTGTGTGCGTGTATAAGTGTATCCGTCTTATGCTGGCTGCATATGGGTGGATAGCTCATTATCTATTGTTGACAGGCACAATGGCCTGGAGGCCAGGCTACGCTGGCCCAACAGCCCCGAGCACAATACCTGTAAACAGCGAGCAACCTAATTGAAAACGCAGTCTAGCATCACCATGTTTTCTCACAATGACAAAGCTGATGAATAGGCTTTCAAAAAAAAAAAAAGCTTTATCTGTTGAAAGGTGGGAGTGTATTCCAAATGAAAGGTTGCAGCAGTGAAAGTATATCGAGTGTAACCTCAAACATATTTTTTCTTCTTTCTTTTTTTGACTGGTTCTCAAACTGCAGGTGCTCTTATCAATACTATTTTCACAGTGGATGTTGTTTGGATACACTAATTTTCAATAACTGTATACATTCATGATTAGACATGTTAGCCAACTTGAAATAGAGAATTAGATGACGCACAGCATTGATTTGCTAGCTTTTAAAATGTTCTGCATCGGCTCACTAATGCATTTAACCCTCATGTTGATTGCGCCCCTCGTATGAGCCTCTGGGCACCGAAATCAGAGATATAATCGTCCTGTACGTTCCAAATGAGGCCTATACGTCCTTTAAATGACATACACGAGTGTGGAAATGTCCTTCATTTAGGTCAGTGAGTCTACATCCATCCATCCATCACCTCCACCCACCAGGATCTTGAACAAAACGACAGAGAGAGAGGGAGTGAATCTAAAAAAAAGAGCTTTGTGTTACTCACGCTCGACTGCATGTGGTCTAAGTAACAGTAATCCAATCAGATAAAAGACTAGTCAACATACAAGTTTTGCCGGATATCTCAGCCGCTGCATGCCCACCACAAATTCACTAGTTCCCTGTCAACTTGTTAGCTTCCATTATGCTGAGCTCTGATGGTATGGACCTAATTCTTTTGACACTGTTCTTTAAGTGGGTTTTGCGATTAGGCTCAGATATTTGCCTCTGTTTCCTCTCATGCGCAATAAAGAGCCTCAGCCACATCCCTCTGTCTCCACACTCTGTTAATACATCTTTTGTTCTCTCTAACCAAGTGGCTGCTCTGATTTGTCCTTGTTTGTACGCTGAGCCTGTATTCAAAGCCATATTGTAGTACGGTCTCGTGGATCATGCTGCTGCTCAGCTGTTGAGCTTCAGACAGGTTGTCCTGAAGGTCCAAAGCTAAATCCACTTTTGTGGCATAGATATATAGTACATACAGTATCTGGCTGTGAACATTCAGAATGCCACATAAACAGATATATTTGATTTATATTGTAAAGAAGAACTGTTTGTTTTTGGCCACGGAAACTACTCATCATTTTTACATTTGAAACAAGGGCTACGTGTTCTCATTAAAGTGGGTTGAAATGAAGCAAATATGATTAAAAAAAGTTATTTTTTATCAAACTATATCCTTACAGTAGTGCATGAGACAGGTAATCTGAAAAAAATCATGTGCCTCTGTGTCCTCCGGTGCTCCTAATGGCTCCTTAATGCCTATTTCTCGCCTCAAATGTTTTCAGAAACATCTTGTGGTGTACTGTTTGGCTGTAAAATGAGAAAGTTTGTGACCCGGCAGCCATGTTGAGATCAGTTGAGGAAATACCAAGCACCGCCCAACAGCTGGAGCACAGCCAATAGGAACGCTCTCTCTCTCTCTCTCTGAAATGACCTGTGATTGGTCAAAGTCTCCCGTCACGGGCTACATTTTCTGAAGCATGAAAACAGAGCTATGAGGAGGTGCAGATATCTAGTTTTCTCTCAGAGCACTCGAATTACAATATGCTGAAAGGTTATTGTGGAATTTTTGCCCAATGACGCCAAAAACTTTCTACCTACTGAAGCTTTAAGCTGAATTCACACCAGGCAGCGTCAAAGTGCAGCTCGGGAGGCGTTTTTATGTTTTTCAGGCGGGAAGAAATTCTTTGTAACAATAGGTCAACATGTCACACGAGTCACAGGATCTGACTGAGAGAGTGTCCTCTCTGGCTGCACTTCGCTGCTAAAAGTTAAACTTTTCCCAACTTTTGTTTTATTTGTTTGTTTGCCGCAGGCTGCACTTCGCCACTGTGGTGTCAATTCTGCGTTACTATCTAATGAAGAGATGTTCTCATGATGCATTATGGGAATTGTAAGATTCAACGTTTTTGGAGCTTGATCTATGCTAAAAGTCAGGATATAGATTTCGACTTTTTTACGACACAACCAAGTACTTGATGTCTCTCTCTTTATCTTTTCCATGTCTGTCTATTTCTGCCACTCTCTCTCATTTGTTTCCCTTCCTGTGCTGACCAGCCTCACTTCAGCCAAAGACAGACCTCTTGCTGCCTGCAGCGATGCCCTCCAGATGTTCTTTATTTCAGATCTTTGTCCACAGAAAACGGGGAGGGGCCATAATGTGTCTGACCATGCTGGTCTTTCTGGGTTGGTCAGCCTCTCTCTCCCGCTCTGCTGCTGCTGTTTCAGTTCCCCGAGGGGCACCGAGGCTGGTCAGTGAGGCCACATGACCCGAGGCTATGGGTAAACTCAGGCAGGTCTTGGGCCCAGAGGTGCCGCCTCAGATTTGCAGTTAGTTGGTCTGAAGGGCCTCCGTGACGGGCCTGGATGTGATCGGATCCGAGTAGCACTAATCCACTGAGCTGGTTGGGGCGGGTTGGGACTCTGGTGTCCCATTAAGTTTGGCCTGGAGGATCATAAGGTTACAATTTCAAGAGTCTGGACTAGCCTTGGGTAATATGATCCGAAGGTCCACAGCGCAGAGATACTCGTAAGACTACCAAGAAAAAGAAGAGCTATTAGGCCATCAGAGTGACAGACAGAGAGGTGGGGGGATTAAGAGATGAGAGGACTGTTCAGACCTGGAAATACAGCTAAAGAGCATTCATACAAACCTCACACACTTCTGGACTGATCATTGCCTGAAACAGTATGGGATCAGTCTGTACGGTAATGCACGTGCAAGTTTTAATGGTAACATGAACAATAACAAGGTCCTGGGTTTGAGTCTTACCCTAACCAACAAGAAGTTTATTCAACTGTGCTATTAGTATACTTCTTTTACACTTAAAATAAGAGAGTATACGTTCAGTTTACTTTTTATGTACTTATCAGAGATATACTTAACAAAAGTATACATAAGTATACAGTACTTGGCTCACACTGACAAGTCTCAAAAAAGTTTAAGTATACTTGGCTTATACTGACAAGTATACAAAAAGTCTAAGTATACTTAGCTCATACTGACAAGTATACAAAAAGTCTAAGTATACTTGGCTCACACTGACAAGTATACAGAAAAGTCTAAGTATACTTGGCTCATACTGACAAGTATACAGAAAAGTCTATGTATATTTGCCTAAAAATTGTAATAGCGATTAATCGCAAATTAATTGCTAATTTTTTTGTCTGTTCAAAATGTATGATAAAGGGAGATGTGTCAAGTATTTATTACTCTTATCAACATGGCAGTGGGCAAATATGCTTGTTTTATGCAAATGTATGTAGATATTTATTATTGGAAATCAATTAACGACACAAAACAATGACAAATATTTTCCAGAAACCCTCACAGGTACTGCATTTAGCATAAAAAATTAAAGAGATTAGTGGCATTAAAACAAATTTGCGTTAATGCGTTATTTTTGCGTTATCTTTGACAGCCCTAATTTCTTTCCTAAACCTAACTATAGTGTTTTGTTGCCGAAAATAAAGTGATGCCAAGGGAGGGCGTAACAAAGCGGCGATGTGTGATGAGTTGGGATGATAAGGTGTTGATTGATAATGTTTGCCAGCCTTCAAACCAGTGCATGATGGGATAAGCTCCAACTGTCCCTACAACACCCTATAGGAGCCAGCACATATGGAAAATAAATGAATAAATGAATGACTGTATATTATTAGCACTTACAGTAACAACCGGCCTTTTATTGTATATTTGACTTTGGATTTTTTTATAATTCTTTTAGAAGCTCAGGTTTGAGCAACATTTTCAGCAAACTAACAGTATTTAGGTAAATATGGGTTCACCCTGATCACAGTTTTTTCTCAGTTGGTTGTATATAGCCATGTAGTTCGTTTTAATTTTATTTGCCTATAGCTTTTGAAATGTCCATAGTGAGACTTCTGCTTCCACACCAATACAAGAAAGGGGAATGGGATGTTGTATAAAAAATTGGCTTTTAAAAAAATCTGCAGTATTACTCTATTTATAGTCCACAGAGGGCAGATGACTCAGAGCTTGATATCCCAAAACACTGGCCTATAAAACCAGATATATCAGATGTGTTGTCTAGATACAGATGGTGTGTAAGTGGGGAAATATATATATTTTTTTTGTGATTTGATTGAACTGGACCTTTTTTATATGAACTGCTACAGTATTTCTAATAATGTTTCATTGGTTCAAACAACATCTGGATCAAATTAATGATGTATCTAAAGTTTCAGAACTCATGTTACCTGCTGACACGAGGACATTTACAGGTGAGTACTTTAAGATCAGAGGATGTTTAGTGATTTAAGACTTTGCTTAGTTTAACATGCATACCTTCAAGACAAACTTATACCCTGCAGGCAGCATTGCTCAAATTAAAGCTGATGTAATCAGATTAAATTATGTCCCGAGGAAATGTCCCCGTTAGGTTCCAGTTTTTCTCGTCTGTGTGAGGGTTCAGCTCATGATATTAATTGGGTCCCGTCGCAGCCCACTTTATTGAACATGACACTCCAAACAGGCCCTGTCTTTATATCTAACAACGTGGAGGAAAGTGAAGGAGCGGGAAGAGAAAACAACCTAAATAATTAAAGTGGAATCACTGACCAGTTAATTAGGCAATTATGGCCAATTAGCCAGCACGTGGGGAAGTGTGAAAATATAGCAGGCCCTGATCTTCAAATGAGCCTTTTGACACTGTGACCTGTTTTAGCCTTCAGGGGGCAAATGTATGTTTAGGAGCAGTACATCTCACAGTAGATAAACATTTTAATTTGTTTCTACAGAATACAGATCTTTTATTATTTTTACTTTTAATCTCAGATCATTTTCAAACCTAGGATGCCAAAGTTACACGATAAATTCAGTTGAGTGGTGACTCAATTGCGGAGGTAGACTAGACTAGCAATAAAAGAAACAACAGTTTGAAAGGGGGCTGCCATTTGTTACAATTCAACACAAGCCTACCCAAATAGTGTGAAACAAGTGTTTCGTCAAATAAATAAATATATCATAAATAATAAATATTTTTTTAATAAACTTACTTCTCCTTAAAGGTACAGTGTGTAGGATTTGGTGGCATCTAATGGTGTGGTTGCAGATTGCAACCAACTGAGTACCCCTCCACTCACTCCTCCCTTTCCAAGACTGCGGTAACGTGAGCGGCCGAGTGCGAAACCGTGGTAACGCAGCAGTTTCACAAGTGTTTCGGACATGTACGGTGGCCTTCGAGTAACGTAAAAACGTCAAAGGCTCTCTCTAGAGCCAGAGTTTGGTTTGTCCATTCTGGGCTACTGTAGAAACATGGCGGTGGAACATGGCGGACTCCGTGAAGAGGACCCGCTCCCTATGTAGATATGAAGGACTCATTCTAAGCCAACGAAAACACAACAATTCTTAGTTTCAGGTGATTATACGCTAATAAAAACACATTATAATATTATATTACATTTCTGCTAATAGAAATGCTACATACTGTTCCTTTAAGTAGCTTTAAGGTTGGAAAAATCACCTTATTCCACACATATAGCCTACTTATATATTCTGTATCAGCTTGTTTCAACTCTTCATTGAAGCTTTATGAAGTTTAATTTTTTTATGGCTGCAACATCCTATTCTGGAAATATTCTGGATGTCTTGTGCATCATTTCCTACACATTAATTTTCCCAAAATTCAGCCAGATACATTCGGTATCTTTGGAAACTTTGTACTTTATACATATTCTATCAGGGCTATTACAAGGTGCAGCCAATGTGTTATGCAGTTGTGTCTTTACTAGCCAGTAAAAGCTAATTGTTTTCATCAAAATAAAAGCTGTAACCCTCTTAAACTAGCAGTATTGTCGAGCTTCAAAATACAAGTATAATATAACCTTTGTGTCATCTGTTACCTGGAGAGGCAGAGTAAAACAACCTGCCGTGAGAGAGCATAGTGGCACTCGTGCTGCGCTCTGTTCCAGACATAACAGCTTTCGTATGGCTCAGAGGTTACTGAAGGGATAAACGTTAATGCTTCAGTTCCCCACAGTAATAGGCAACGTTAAATAGTCTGTGTCAAAAAAAAAGGCAGCGTGTTAATTCCTGCTGGTGATTTTGGTCTTTTCTAGGCTACATCTGAGTTTTCTTTTCCTGCATGTTTATTTCTCACATGTCAAATGAACAAGCAAGACAGATAAAGTGCTGTGTTTCCTTTTAAAGTGAATAAATTCTGCCTTCTTCTTCTTCCGCCTTGATGAGAGGACCTGGGAGGAATGAAGTCAACCATAACTGTACGTCTTGTTAGGGCACAGCCAACGTTATCTCTTCAGCAGAGATCTGAGGGAGCAGGGACATTCAGCATGACACCAGCAACGCAGAGGAGAACATAAATCCTTCTTTCTGTGCTGGAGCCTTTTGTTCTTCTATTTACACCAGTTTACCAGTTTCCTCCTTCCTCCAAATTCAAAGGTTTGGGGATGCACAGTATATCAATTAAAGAGCTTGTTCTGTCCCCTGAGGGGATGTTGGGAGTTCAGGTCTAAATATTTGTAGAGAAGGGGGATTTGGCATGGCAGGGAGGTCATTAACAGGGCTAAATGGCAGAGAAGAAGAATCCCAGTGGCTACAACAGCAACCCCCAAACCAGGGTGGCAGTAACAGATTACATTTACTCTTACTGTAACAGTAAAGTCGTTATTTGTGTAAAATTTTTGTATTTTTTTAAATTCCTGATAAACTGTGAGATGATGGAACAGGAGACAGGAATATGAATATATATATATATATATATATATATATATATATTCTCCATACTTCAAAAATTCAATACAGTACTTACATAAACATATTTGACAGTATAAAAATAATACAAAATAAAATAAATTATAGAAAAAATAAAATGTAAGGAAAGGAAAATATGAATAAAAACAAAAAAGAAAAAAATCCCGGTCTGTTAAACAATTGAAATAGATTTCAAATTTGAATTTTTGAGTTTTAAGTTTTCAATCATAGTAAAAAAAAAAATTCAAATCAGTATCTTTAAAGGTATAAATTCTTTTAAGCCATATAATATTATGGATATAATATTTTGCTAAAATATTAATCCAATTAATTATGCAAACTGCATCTGCCGAAAAAAATGGGATTATTAAAAGTGAGTCATATCTCAGTCTTTGTCAGTATGATATCTTTTTCAAAATGTTGAGAAATAAAAAGAAGTAGCATGAAAACAATGTACAAACACATGTCTAATAGTTTCCCCTTCACAATTGCAAAAAGTGCATCTATTGTTAACAGTTAAAGAACTTGCAAATATCAGCTTTAGCAGAGTAGCACCTGTGTACAATCTTAAATAGAAACTCCTTGATTCTATTTGTAATTATATATTTACGAGGTAACACAAATATAGTGTTCCATTGTTTTCTATTTAAATATAACCACCTGTGTGTTTACATATGGACAGAACTATAAATCATCAGCTGCAGTTGTGTCTGCGACCGCAGGGGGGCGCCAGCTGCCTATCCAGACAGGTGACGTACCCGGAAGTGGTTAGAAATGTTTGCACACGGGCCGCCGAGTTCACGGGCAGAGCTAGCATCAAATTAAGGATAACATGGTTATAATTTGCATTTTTGTACCATGGCGTAGTAAACAATGTTGCATCTATCTTAATAAATGACTGATTTAACATTCGGCGAGCACGAAGCGATACACCCGCTAAGTTCATGACCAGTAGGGCCGAGCTAGGTCTGGCTAGCATGCGATGCTAACATGCTAACATGCTAACATGGTGGCGGAAACTTCTCCTGTCAGTGCGGTGTCGGTGTGTGAGGACTTACTGTGTTTGAGACTGTTCATCCCTGATGCTCGAAACGTTTTGATTAGCGAAGTCGGACCAGAGGGGTCGAGTTATACTGGGACAGAGAGGCTGAGTGGACTGGTTATACTGGGACAGTTAGATAAACCTGGAGAAGACTGTAAGGGACTTGGCAGGACTAACAGGTGCCGTTCAGACAGGGTGAGTACAAACAAAGAACGTTTAAATTGCCAAGAGTGAAAAGGTGAATATATTATAAATTAAGTCGTATATTGTTTGTTTTTTTCGTAATTTTATAATATGTAGGTAAATGCTGATATTCCCAACGGCCTCTTGTTTTTCCTCTGTCATTATGGCTTTGAATGTACTGCATTATGTTACCCGCTTTCTAAATAGTTGACTTCTGATGTTGAAAACACAAGTCATGAGTTTCATTTGAAGGCACCATAGCAACCAGCAGTAAAGATACGCTTCCGCCATTTTGGATTAAAAGCGACTACCAGACGCCAGTAAAACGTCCGCCTAAAAAGTGCAGTATGAAGGTAAAAAAATATATATATATTTCTATTCTATTGTCATATTCTACCGAAATGGCCTGTGTTGACCAATACAATATTATAAATATAATAAGTGTTTTCTGTCCAAGACGGCGGCAGCGGCTGTTGTAAAAAAAAACAAAAAGAAAACACTGGAGTTTCCTCTCTTTGCTTCTAAACTGGAAAAACAAAGTTCGGAAACTTGTGTTTGGTCGATTATTTCTCTGTTGTTACAATGCTAATTGGCATTGTATTTTACATCGTTGGAAAGCCTGTTTATTTACCTTCGCAATGATGTCCAACTTGTAAGGATCATGCATTTGTGGGATGAGCAGCACAGCTGATTATGTGGGTAGTGCCCAAGAAAAATTTGCCAAAATGCTCTGCCAATGGTAAACAGTGTATTCTCCTGTTGGAATTGACTCTTGTTTTGAGTTGTTTGGTGGATTG
>CAKALU010039104.1:0-30188 GCA_916700995.1 Hozukius guyotensis
CACATCACAGAGGTTCCATAGTGTAGTGGTCATCACGTCTGCTTTACACGCAGAAGGTCCTGGGTTCAATCCCCAGTGGAGCAAAAAATTTCTCTTATATGGCTGAAGTCAACTGTAATCTTAACTAGAGACCTATAGAGCATTCAGAGGATGGATGGCTTTCCTATGTAGATTCACCATAAAGGGGTTTCTGAGCAAAAAAGATTTGGTTTATATTCACCAATCAATTCCCTTTGTTCATGGTACAGGCCATAACACCAAAGTTCTAGTTCCACTGGGGATTGAACTCAGGACCTTCTGCGTGTAAAGCAGACGTGATGACCACTACACTATAGAACCTCTGTGATATGACGATTTATAATCTAATCGACACATAAATGTGGTTCTGAATTCTTCAGCAGTTAAAAAGCTGCTTTTAGAGTCTCAAAAGAACATGGAAGTGTTTTGTTTCTTGGTTGGATGATGCAAAAAATGACTTTTTTTATCAACACACACACAACGTTTCTATTCCTTTAACAGATATCACTAAACACACAACAAATCCAGTCCAAATGGGGCTTTTGACGACTGCCATTTTCAGTTTTTCGTCAGTATCAAAGTTATCCAGTGACAGTTGTCTGTACGTCTATAGCCAGGTGTTAATAAGAGAGAGTTCTGGTTCCACTGGGGATTGAACCCAGGACCTTCTGCGTGTAAAGCAGACGTGATGACCACTACACTATGGAACCCCTGATTGTGGTTTTCTCTACCCAACGACTAAGAAGTGCACATAATCCTCAGATAATTATTCAGAAAACATTCTGTAGCATTTTATTGTTGTAGTAACAGCAGAATACTTTGTTTTGTACCTTATGGTATAACTTATTTGCCTCCACATTTGACCATATTTATGAAAGAACCCTGGTTCTACTGGAGATCGAACCCAGGACGTTCTCTCTGTAAAGCAGACAATGACACTATAGTCTACAGAACCACTGACATGTTATATTTTCTACTAAGGTTTTATTTAGAGTATTTAGAGTTGTAGTTAATTTGCACATATCCACCAAAACCACACATTTATATTTACTTTACTTTGAAACATGACAGACCCGCTCTTCAATTGAGATGTTCTACGTTTGTGGCTTCAAAATTGACTTCAGCCATGTGAGAATAAGACAGAGTTCTGGTTCTACTGGAGATTGAACCTAGGACCTTCTGTGATGTGAACATCTCTCTATAGTTCACCAGTTAAAAAGCTTCCTTTAAATGTTAAGAAATTGTTGACTTCACATCTGACGTTAGCCAGGTGGTAATAAGACAGAGCTCTGGTTCCACTGGGGATTGAACCCAGGACCTTCTGCGTGTAAAGCAGACGTGATGACCACTACACTATGGAACCTCTGTCACATATAGCTTTGTCTAATGAAGTTTCTTGTTATATTGGTTGAATTTACTTAATTAAAGGATTGAAAGGTTTGAATATATTCGAGTCTATCTTGCCAGCCAGCTGCTGGTTAGCTTAGCTTAGCACAAAGACTGGAAACAGGGGGAAACCGCTAGCCTGGCTCTGTCCAAAGACCCGTAACCCAGCGCAAAACTTCCATTTTTTTTGTACGAATTAAACAAACAGTCTTAAGCTAGCAGTTTCCCCTGTTTCCTGTCTTTGTAGCCAACCGTTTCCTGGCTGTAGCTTCATATTAATCATCCACTGAGTGTCGGCAAGAGAGCAAATATCAGTCAATAAGTTTTCATTCCAAAACTATATGCAGATAATTCCTCTGATCACACTGGAGCTGAAGATGAAGATACAAAGTTTTCATATGAGTACACACACACACACACACACACACACACACACACACACACAGGCAGGGGCTCCTGGTAGTTGTTTCCTGTCTAACCGCAGTAACGTCCTCTGGCGACACATGAAAGAGCAGCAGCTTATCACCAGCAGCCAAACACAACTGACACACTGAGGCAGCTCCAAACACTTCACTGTTCTTCAGGTATGTGAGGCGGGGAAAGTACCACCGAGCAACCAAACAGACGTCACACGCTGCTGTAAAAGTTTCTGTGGTCAATGAAAGTCCCCCCGCTGCTTTTATCTGTGTGTTAGATGTGCAGGCTGAAGAAGTCACCACACCTATCCTGTAACCTGTTGTGCTTAATGTCACTGTTACAACCATCACTGTTACAACCATCACTGTTACAACCATCACTGTTACAGACCCTCATCCAGGTCTACATTCCCTCCCTCCTACCTGAACTCCCTCATCCAGGTCTACACTCCCTCCCGCTCACTACGCTCGGCCAATGAACAGCGTCTGGTACTCCCATCACAGCAGGGCCCTAAGTTGCAGTGACACAGTGAGGCTCAGTGATGTGTTTTTAATGGAAGAAGAGACATCAAGCTCTGATATACACACTATACTAGTTAGTAGATAAATTCACTGCTGGTTTGAGTCTGAACATGAGACTTAAAAGATGAGACAAGAAGAAACATATAAAATATCACTTATCCTTACACTCCAATGTTAAACAACCTACTGGCACACACACACACACACACACACACACACACAAAGATCCCACCATCCCCCCCATGCTTATTAAATATATTAATAGGTAGTTTGAGCCTCTTGGTGCTCCAGTTGGACTCCGTACTGAGCGAGAAACATGCTGCTCAGCCTTCTGTGCCCCTTCCCCAAAAGCAAACACACACACACACACACACACACACACACACACACACACACACACACACACCATCGCCTTCCCGCCCTCAGGGCCCCCATATGGACCCGATGGATGAGCCTTTCCAAAGCTGCTCGCACGAGCAGAAAGCTCTGCACATGGCCGTGTAGCAGTACAGTATACTGTATATATAGAGTTCAGCGTGTATATGGCTCATATGAGTCGTTTAGAAGCAGGTCTGGTTGTAAGATTGTGAGTTTCAATCCAGTCTGGAACTTAAAATATGATGCTAATCACAATCAATCAACACACATGTTTTATTAATAGTATTAAAGGTCAACCAAGAAACTGCAAATGTCAACTCTGGCAGCAGTGTTTTCACATCAACTGCTAGACCGTTCTACACCACCTTTGCACACAGATCAATCATTAACACTGTGAAGCCGATGATGATTGATTGATAGACAGAAGGCTGTGACAGAGGTTCCATAGTGTAGTGGTCATCACGTCTGCTTTACACGCAGAAGGTCCTGGGTTCAATCCCCAGTGGAACCACAACTCTGTCTTATGATAATGTGTTTGGGGTTAGAAGTCAAATCAATAAATTCAGGACTGTGCCATAAACAAAGGAAAACCATGTTTTTGTCCGTCTCCATCTTGGTTTTTGGCCATCACCATCTAAGTTATTGGTCGTCTCCATCTTGGTTTTTGGCCATCACCATCTAAGTTATTGGTCGTCTCCATCTTGGTTTCTGTCCGTCTCCATCTTGGTTTCTGTCCGTCTCCATCTTGGTTTTTGCCTGTCTCCATCTCGGTTTTTGTCTGTCACCATCTTGGTTTTTGTCCGTCTCCATCTTGGTTTTTTTGTCCGTCTCCATCTTGGTTTTTGGCCATAACCATCTAAGTTATTGGTCGTCTCCATCTTGGTTTTTGGTCGCCTCCATCTTGGTTTCTGTCCGTCTCCATCTCGGTTTTTGTCCATCTCCATCCTGGTTTCTGTCCGTCTCCATCTTGGTTTTTGCCTGTCTCCATCTTGGTTTCTGTCCGTCTCCATCTTGGTTTTTGCCTGTCTCCATCTCGGTTTTTGTCCGTCTCCATCTTGGTTTTTGTCCCTCTCCATCTTGGTTTTTGGTCGCCTCCATCTTGGTTTCTGTCCGTCTCCATCTCGGTTTTTGTCCATCTCCATCTTAGTTATTGGTCGTCTCCATCTTGGTTTTTGTCCGTCTCCATCCTGGTTTCTGTCTGTCTCCATCTTGGTTTTTGTCTGTCTCCATCCTTGTTTCTGTCCGTCTCCATCCTGGTTTTTGTCCGTCTCCATCTTGGTTTTTGTCTGTCTCCATCCTTGTTTCTGTCCGTCACCATCTTGGTTTCTGTCCTTCTCCATCTTGGTTTTTGTCCATCTCCATCTTGGTTTTGTCCGTCACCAACTTGGTTTTTGTCCGTCTCCTAGACCCAAACCTAGCCTTAGTTTAGAAAGCTGAAACATCTCTCTGCTCAGCTGGTTAAGATGCAAGTTTGACAACAAAAACATTGAAATTCTGTCTGGATCCTTAAATATAAACTGTAGTTGTTTAAACTATATTCAGAATCACATTTATGTCATCATTAGATTACAGTCATTCATATCCCAGAGGTTCCATAGTGTAGTGGTCATCACGTCTGCTTTACACGCAGAAGATCCTGGGTTCAATCCCCAGTGGAACCAGAACTCTCTCTTATTAACACCTGGCTATAGATGTACTGACAGCAATCACTGAATCAGTTTGATACTGAAGAAAACCTGAAAATGGAAGTCGTCAAAAGCCCAATTTGAACTGCATTTATTGTCTGTCTAGTGATATCTGTCAAAGGAAAATGAGCGTTGTGTGAGTGTTGATACAAAAAGATATTTTTTTTGCATGAGAGTCTAACCAAGAAACAACACACTTTTTAACCGCTGAACTATTCAGAACCACATTTATACCTCCATTATATTATAAATTGTCACATCACAGAGGTTCCATAGTGTAGTGGTCATCACGTCTGCTTTACACGCAGAAGGTCCTGGGTTCAATCCCCAGTGGAACCACAACTCTGTCTTATTACCACCTGACTAACATCAGTTGTGAAGTCAACAAATGTAGGATTGTACCACAATCAAATAAATCCTAGCTATTAGCACCTCCTGTTTGCAGTGTACACACAGACCTACAGGCAACTATCTTGCATTAGCAATATATCGTCAGTAGGTTGGTAGGATATAACTAATCAACCTCTCGGCATTGGAAACCGACACACGGAGGCACCCTTTAGCAACAGAGACGGGCTTTCAACTAACTCCAATGTAAACCCGGTGTTATTCGACGGTTGGAGCAAGTGATGCATTATTAATAGCGTGAGAGTCCACGAAGGGCGGGCGGGTGCTTTGGAGTGATGGATGGGTCAAACAAACACAAGACTTTCAACCAGGAGACCGCTGTTCATGTCCCGTGTGAAACTAAAAATAACGGGAGAACGGGTTGATAATTCTGTACGTTCAGAACCACATTTATGCCTCGAATAGATTATAGATACAGGTTCCATGGTGTAGTGGTCATCACGTCTGCTTTACACGCAGAGGGTCCTGGGTTCAATCCCCAGTGGAACCACAGCTCTCTCATATGACCACATGTTTCCAGGTAACTATGAAAGTTGGAAATTCTCAGTTAAAAAACTCTGTTTGTTTCAGTAATAATAATATAATACTGTGTGTAGTATAACACTCACAGGTGTGTTGCTTTAGTGAAGTAAAGGATATGAATACTTCCTCCACTACTGGTAAACAAATACCCACTCAGTGACGCAAGTGTCAGTTATGTTGTTATGTCTGCCTCATCGTCTCCTTCATTTCATATTTCATAACCCCTCCATTAATGACAGCAGAGGCTGAGACATTTGTCCCCCCAGTTCGTCCTTCAGACAGCGTCTCTCTCTCTCCAGGCTCGGTGTCATTTTACTGGTTACTTGTGTTGCCTGGCAGTAGGCGCTGCCTTAAACGCTGCAGTCAGGGAGCCAAAGTCTCATGTGCACGGTGAACACCACAGATTCCATGAAAGAAACAGCATTGATCTGCATGATGTGCATTGATACGTATGTCTCTCGCCAGGAGTTTATATACGACGTATACCTGCGTACACACACCACTACACTTCAGGAAGAACTCAGGAACACTCACAGTAGAGGCTGATATGAAAACAAAGCTGCTTCACATACGTCTGGATAAGTGACATGTTGGAGGTATGGGTTTTCATGCAATACTGACAAGATCTGTGTGTGTGTGTGTGTGTGTGTGTGTGTGTGTGCGCTGAGGCCTCGGGGGTAAACACAGCTCTGCGGTAGTGCAGTGTGTGTGTGTGTGTGTGTTATCTCTGCACTAACTGCTGTTCTTCTGCAGACAGACGAGACGCTGAAGGACTGAAGATACTCCAACTGTGAACATCTCTGTGTGTGATTCAATCTGTCTTTCTTTTTTTAGTCTTTTTTCACACAGAGTGTGCATCGCTGTATTTTGTATTTCTTAAATTTATATGTGGCAAAGTAATTCTATGTGTGTGGCAGCCGCCCCTTCTCTGGTGCTTGCTGTCGTTTCCCTTTTCCCCGGGTGTGTGTTTTTTATTTGGTTGAATTGCTGAGTGATTGGAGGGTGATTCACTTCACCTGTTGGCTCTTAAATGATAGTTGAGAGCAGCTTGGTGCGTTCCCCTCTCGGCCAATCAGGGTGTGACGACTACGCCCCTTTCTGTAGGGCTTAAGAGAGGTGGGAAACTGCACAACTAACTGCAACATATATTATCAGCCAAGCCAGAAACTGCTCTGTTTTATGCCCTATTGTGCTCTTTTGTGTGTTTTGCGTATTGAGAGAGTGTTGACCGTCCTAGTTGGGGAAACACAAAATATACACCCTTCAGTTAGGTTACCTGCATTAGGACGATTAGGTGCTATTTGTGCAAGGAGCTTGCTTGCCTCACAATAGCCTAACGATAGCCTAGCGATAGCCTAGCGATAGCCTAGCGCCTGCAGGCTTTATTTTGTTATTCTATTCATTTGTTGATATTCACTGAAACCCCTTTATACCCATCTCTTTTGGTCTATTTCATTTGGGGAAACTTTAAAGGAGGGTAAAAGGAAAAATATAAAATTTCAGTTTCCTTTTTTTTTTGTTATTGCAGAGGCATTTGTTTATTAACTCCACCAAGGCCAAAGGCCTAGGAAGGAGGTTATGTTTTCACCGGCGTTGGATTGTTGGTTTGTTGGTTTGTCTGTTTGGAGGATTACTCCAAAAGTCAGCGATGGATTTGAATGAAATTTTTTGGAGGGTTGGGGTGCGGCACAATGAACAATCCATTTTGGTGGCGATCTGGATCATGATCCGGCTTCGGGAATTTGTTTTAATAACTCCGGTCAGCCTGTGCATTAGCACCACAGGCTTTAAGACATGTGCAGCGTAACTAATGACGCGTTCATGAAACCTGCCTTGGCGGAGGTCTGCGTTCTCCGAGTGCACTTCTAGTTATTATTATTATTATTATTTAGGAGGCATTTTATTAGTTATTAGTTACCAGTTATGGGAACTGGTTCTCAGTCTTCTGCCTGATCAACTGACGTCTGGAGAATCAGTACCGCCACATGTGTATAAATATATATAAGTTTGAATGTGGATATAGTTGTTCCAGAGATCCAGGATCTTATTCTATGTTAGAGTCTTTAAACACCATATGGAGATGTTTAAAGTTGTTGCACTGGGAACAAATGAAGTGATTTAAAAACTCAGAGTCCCATATTTGGCTTTGCATGGCTCTCAAACATGTAACATGAACAATAACCAGCCCACAGAATGATTTTACTAGCTGTGAGCAGAAGCTGGAAACATGATAGATAAAAACCTGACTAGTTGCTAGACGGGTTATTGTTGCTGCTGATTCAGAGAGCAGAGGGAGTAACAGCGGAGCAGCTGTCCTCGCCGTCACATGTGATATCAAGTATTCAATCAGCTGAATGTGCACATCACCTGCCTGCAGAAAGTCAGGTCCTCAACAGACAGGTCACATTGATCATAAAGTCTTATCTTTCATGTCAAAAATATTATCTGACATCACAAAGCATCACATGGTCAAGGTGAGAGCGTCACATGCTGGTTGTTGTTCTGTTTTTCTCCGTGACCTGCCGGCCAGAAACAACACTTTCACCTTCAATGACCTCAGAGCTTTTTCTAGTCATTATCAACCTGGGCAGCTGAACAATGGCCACCGAGGCCACTAGTGGTATTTACAGGATAACGCTAAATGCTGCACCTGCAGGTGCATAGAGGCTAACATTAGCCACTATAAGCTACTGCTCACATCAGATCCATTAAGGCTGTCCCAACAAAAACCACTGAGTGCATTGAAATAGCAATGGGGTGTTTTATTTCTTATAAATTTAAAGTTGTGTTATATCGTCTTTCAAACTGAAATCCGTAAAGAGTTTTCTCCGCATATAAAACAGTATCAGAATCCACCGTGATTCAAACCAAATAGTTGCAGTTCATTCATCCGTCTATGTATATTTGACCACCTGAAAATCGTTGTCTGAGTTCCCTCATGTGCCAGTGAACACATGCTCAGTGTGTGTGTTACATCAGAGAGTCATTATGTAACACTGACATCTGCTGGGAACAGAGTGGGTGTTGGTGATGAGCTGCAGCTTCACTGCTGCTGCTGCCATGTGTGTGTTTATCTGTCTGTTAACTCGTGTTTGTTTACTTCAGTTAATTACTCACATACTCTGTACAGTAACAGTAACACCCGCCATTTGTTTAACCACCACTTATGAGACAATATTGAGACAAAATGAATGAGAATAAATAATAATAAAAAGAGTTGAAATGACTGTTTCATCATGTGAAATATATATATCTCTGAATGTGAGTTCATCTCATGTGAAAAATACTATATGAATTTACCAAATCTACTTCTTTTCTCAGTTTTGAAGCATGAATTTTATTTGGCCTTTTGGTCTGTTGCAACACGTTCTCATCCCAACTTGTCACTGACTTTGCAGTCGCAGTAAACACGTTCTTAATGTTGAGAATTAAACAAAACAAAACCACTATAGTTAGGTTTAGGAAAAAAAACGACATGGTTGGGCTTAAAACTACTATGTTTTTACAGTGAAAAATTGACTGGACGTTGTGAACACGGAACAATCCGTCACAATACCTCTCCGAGCTTCTTTCTATTTTCCCTAAAGCTACTGGACGGGTTACTCCCCCCTGAAATTTTGTCTTTCCAACATGTTCTCATCCCAACTCGTCACATATCGCCCCTTGGCGTTGGAGTCACGACCCTTGGCATTGGCGTCATGCCCCTTGGCGTTGGCGTCATGCCCCTTGGCGTTGGCGTCACGCCCCTTGGCGTTGGCGTCAAGCCCCTTGGCGTTGGCGTCACGCCCGTTGGTGTCACTTTAGGATCTGCCAACAAAACCACTATAGTTAGGTTTAAGAAAGAACTACATGGTTGGGCTTAAAACGACTATGTTTGTACAGTGAAAATGACACTAAACGTTGTGAACACGGTACATGACGAACAGCTGATTGTAAAGTGAAAGTGAAACGTAACGCACGGGACACGAACAGCGGATTGTTGGACCCATCCTGTGTGTCTCTTTCGCTCTTTAAACTACGTCATCACAGCACTCTCTCTGAGCGTTTACTGTTGCCTTGGACTGGTTTACATTGTAATGGAAAGCCTGGTGCATCTCCTACCACTGCTAGTGCCTTTTGCGTGAGCATCAAACGCCGACGGCCGTGACAAAGCGTCGGTATTTGACGATATCAACTCAAAACACGCATTTTACTAAACAAACTGCGTGACTAAAAAAGCTCATTGTGTAAATACAATTTAATTACCCAAAAACCTGATATGTAAAACTGCATTAATTTAATTTTTGACCACTTGTTTTGGTGATCAAAAACATATGATCACCTGACACAGTTGTTGTGGTTAACATGTTCCAGCAGGATATTTAGTTCTGGTTTGGTCTCCAACTGGTCTTTATGAGTGACCCTGTTCACATGTGTCATTTCATCCATTAGCTATTTAAAAAATAATGATAAGTGGAGCTTAAAATCTGTTTTTGATTACATCCCACCTCCTCATGTTGTTTGTGCATTTTGCTGCTTCGGTTCTCTTTCAGCCCTCAAACTCTTCGGCTTCAAACATCAACATCCCTCTGTGTAATAAACGGGGGAAATGAATTTAACTGGTATTGAATGGAGCCTCTCTGGCATCCATCTTGTCAATTTTCAGGGGGGCCGTCAGGCTGAGTTTAAGAGCTCTAAACTGGTAGACGATAAAGTTAATCCTTTTATCCGTATCCTTGCCGCGGGGCGACCAAAATAAACGCTGAAATGGGAGTCGAGAGGAATCTGGTGGTGAAAGAGGGAAGTCTATAAGAGCTGTGACTGTGAGAGGAAGGAACAGCAGTGAGAGGGAATTAATAAAGATGTGAACCATGTTTGTATTTGACTGGGAGGTGAATACATGTAACTTCTGCTTAATAGATTTAATACAGCCGGCTTCTCCATGACTTACTCGTGTCTTGTAACTGTACAGTGTCGTGTGGATAAAAGGGCAGCAGCGACGCTGGTGAGGTTGGGGATTAAAGTCACATTAGAAAGCCTCCAGTCTAAAAATGAACGCTGGATAAAAGCTTTCAGGAAAGGGAATACGTTGTGTTAAAGCCACGTCTTTCTATGTGTGACTCGATGTTGCACTCAGAAAATAAAACCAGCTCGGTTGCACTAAGTGGCGTATGAATGACGCGGTAATTTGTAAGTAATTTAACGTGCAATACAACGCATTAGTTTTGCAGCCGTGTAGTCTGAGTGCAATGAATGAAGAATAAAAAGGGAGAGAGACCGCTGATGGAGGGCGGGAAGGGACATGGTTGGATCCAACAAACACAGGACTTTCAACCAGGAGACTGGTGTTTGTGTCCCAAAGTGTTGTTGAGTTATTTTGAAGTTACTGTAGCCAGGTGGAACTGACTTTGGGGAGTGATTGGTCGGGCCGGACCTGTAAGGTAGTGACCTGGCAGTGATTAGCTGATAAAAGGCAGCTGGTGGCGGGCCGCGGGCGCTGAGTCTGCCCTGGTTTCTCGCTCATATGAGAGTTTTCTGAGCTGTGGCCGACAAGGTTAGTTGAGAGGGGAAAACCAGAGTACATTTGCTGTACAGTCGTGAGTGAGCCGCTGCCTTGGTGATGCATTTATTTAGTTTTGTTTTGATTTAACTGTTAGTTTGTCCACCCCGTGATGTTGTGGCCCGGCTTATTGTCGGCAACAGTAAGCGCCCCGGCGCATAATCTGTGAGCTTCTCTTGCACTGTGGTTTGTTATATAATGCCAATCAACCGGTTAATGCCGGATTGAAGGATGTTAACCGTGACAATAATATTTTCTGTACTAATAAAGAATTAGATTTTTAATATAACAAAGTTTCCTGGGTGTACATGCCTTGACGGCGTCCCAACCTGGTGTCTGTAGTATTGGGGTGCTACATTACGTTAGTGACGTTTATGACGTGTTTTCTGTACTTATGTTAATGTGAGGTGCTTCAGCTACGGTTGTGGTTGCGCGTAGAACTGCGCTGTACGGTTAGAGGCAGGGGGCGCGCTGCTGTTGACGTCATAAGGAAGTGCCAAGCTTAGTGGGGAGATCATGCTGGCTGGACGTCGACTGCCTTGTGGCCGGGGGTGAAGCTTCGAGACCGGGCGAGTTGGAGCAGGGTGTCCGTTGAAACCTGAACCTATGTCACTGTTTTGAGGAGTAACTTATAACGTGGTTGAACCGAATTGTAAACTTACTCGCCAGAAAAGACGTAGAGCATGTGTTTGACGTGCCTGTTGAGAAATCTCTTTGCATTTCCTGGGGGAGGTACTAAACTGTGACAATATTACATTACGTTGTTTACATTAGTTTACGTACTTATTTTAAACCCAACCATGATGTTTTTCCTAAACCTAACTAAGTAGTTTTGTTGCCTAACCCTAGCTGCGGCCGTTTCACGGTAACGATGTGGCGTTAAATGACACGCAAAAAGCTTAAAAATGCGTTTTCATGACACGGGGGAATGTCCTTAAAATGTTGTGCTATTTTTACGCCTTCCATGAGATCAGGTGGATAAAACAGTCCAACAAAGGGTTCGATGAACTCTTCGGCTTCTTTCCAACAATCGCCAGACAACAACAACATCAGTATTCTGCAAAATGCCTGCTTACATGCCAGTTAAAGTATGGTTGAGGTTGAGGTTAGATCGTGGATTTGGTAAACAAAATCTGGGTACTTCATGGTTATTATTAGGCAACAAAACAGTTAATAAAAACACAAATACTAATTGCATTTGCCGGTCTCCTGCCTAAATTTTAGACAAGCTGGTGCACCACTTTGACCTCCACATTCTTACTTCCCCACCTCTACATAAAGGACAAACTACTTCCTGCAATGGCACTGAACTGGACACTGGACTTAAACCACAATGTGCGTCAATATAGACGCAATTCCAGGGACGCTTGAACTCCTTTCAGTGCTTCAGCTTCCACTGACACTTTCAAAGTGTGGCTGTACAGTAAAAACATCTATAAACACACAGACCTGGCAGCCTAAAATAAACCTGTATTTGTGAGAGTGAGCGAGCAGGTGTGACAGCCGTTCATTCATCCTGTTGGTGCAGTCGACTCTCACCTGAGCAGCAGCAGCAGCAGCAGAGGCTGAATAAATCACAGCAGCGTCTGCAGACATTCAGGAGCTAAAAACAGGACAGCAGAGACGGAGAGAGGCCGGCTCCCTCGTCCCTGCGGAGCGTCCAGAAACATCTGAAATATCTCTGGTGCCCTGCAAGAGGCCGCAGGCTGCAAAGCTCTCAGGTAAACTGAGAAGAAGGACCCAAAGTTTTTACTGCTGCACCAACAAATGACTCAGAATGAGTTATCTGACTGTTTTGTAGTTTGTTTCTTCTATTATCCCGTCATGACCAGCGTCTGTTTTCTAACATTTTTATGCCATTTTTTCTAACTATAGCTGATAAGCGTGACGGTACAAAGAAAGCTTCACGACCAGAGTCATGTTAAACATGGTTCGGCTCAAGATGGAGGAAAGAGTTTTCCACAGGTTGATGATATTTCTCATTAATAACTGACAAACAGGCGTTTCCCTGTTGAATTAACAGCACATGCTGGGAGCCGCGCAGATTGATGCTCTTGCCCTAAAAACAGTATTGTTAGCGGATGACCAATGGTGTGTTGGTATGTATAGGGAGGGATGGGGGTGTTGATGCTACGGGTGTTGTCATTAATATCTCCCCGGGCTCGGGGGCCCGCTCGGACCCGGAGCGGAGCAGCAGCAGGAGCTCCAACACATCTTTATCTTCCTTCGACTGAGCTCGCAGCTCGCCGGGCCAGGTGAGAATCCATCATGGCTATTATTACCTGAGGCTCCACACTGCATCCATCACACACACACACACACACACACACACACACACACACACACACATTCCTACAATACCAACAGTGGACTCTGCTTCTACACCTACCAAGTGAGGACCTCGGTTTCTGGTCATTTTGAAATAACAAAAAAAAGGAAGTGAAAATGTTTTTTCACTTCCTTTTTTTTTCATAATATAAATGCAAATATGCTTTTATGAAAAGAAGAGGGGACGTGTAACCCTGGCTCATGTCTACCTATCAAAGAGGGGACCTCCGTAGCCTGCAGTGAAACTGTCCGTCAGTCATTCTGTTTTCTTTCTTCAGTCTTCGTGTTCCCCTTGACAACAGACTGGACTGGAAATGCAACACCGAGGACAGAGCAGATTCTACTCCCTGAGGAAACCCCAGTCCTTTCATGTGTTCAACAAAGTGTTACAGATCTTCTACCAGTCTGTTGTTGCAAGCACAATTTGATTTGCTGCAGTGTCCTGCACCAGTGGCATCAGAGACGGCGACCGAAACAGACGGAAGGAGGGCCGGCCCAGTTCTGGGAAGCACCTTGGAGCCGTTAGAGGTGGTGGTGGAGAAGAGGATGCTGCACAAACTGTAGTGCATCACGGAAAACATCCTCACATCCTCTTAACTACCTCCTGGTCAAAAAACGGAGCTGTGACAAGGACCGCTACAGAAGCTGCCCTCTCACTGTGGAGCCTCATAGGCCTTTCACACAACTTTGGGCTCGCTGTGGTGTGTGCTGAACCCTGCGGCAAGTGCAGCGCGAACCACGTTCTATGTGAACAGCCCTTCGCACAAAAACGTGTATAAATGCCACGATAATGCACAAGGCGTTTAGCGTGCAATAAGTACACCTTTCTGGATTTACATGTGTCATTTGTACGCCATATTCTGTACTGACTGCGATGTAAACGCATTAGAACCGTTTTAAGAACTCGTTTGTGCCCACCCCAATCAAAATTTTTAATTTTAAATAATGTTTCTTGAGGCTGATGGTTGTGCAATAGCGTCATGGTCTTCTTATTTTTATCTTCTTTTTATTCTGTTTTTAAATCGATCTTGTGCAATATGAGTAACGTGCAATATACAGTATGTTGTTTGTGTTTCTCTGTTTACATTTGGGCTGTTCTTTGTTCTATTTATTGATGCTGCTGTGGAGGCAGCTGATGGTGAGCAGCACTGAATCCAAAACAAATTTCCCCAAGGGGACAATAAAGCGTATCGTATCGTATCGTAATGTTGTGGTATTTATACGCCTCCCTCCGTTACAGACTAAAGACTAATATTAACATTTTCCACTTGCACTATGTCCACCTCACAGCATAAAATCATACATGTACAGTAAAAATCCCCTCATTTTATAGAGCTAAATTTTGTAAATTACTAATATTTGTACATTATTAAATTGTGTTTATTGCAAAGTTTTGTTTATTGTGAATTTTTGAATATTTCTAGGTTAGTGTATTGATAAATATTGTAGTGTTTTGCACGATATTTTGGTGTTTTTGCTAAGTTGCTGTAACAGCTGATCCATCTCTCTGTCTGTCACAACTCAAGGTGAGCAGAGGTGAGTCCTGCCTGCAGCAAGGCATGATGGGAGAGCGAGATAGGTCCAGGTCCCCAGTGATCAACACGCCCGTCCGTCTGTCTGTCTGTCTCTCTTTGGGGAAATCCAATGTGTGTCCATCTAACACACGCAATACTTCTTTTTCTCACCTCAGGTGTCAATTTTTTCTCACTGAACTCCGGCTGACTCATATTTTCTGTGTTAGCCTCCATCATAATGAGTTCACCTCTCCGTCAACCTGAGGGGAAGTCTGTGTGTGTGTGTGTGTGTGTGTGTGTGTGTGTGTGTGTGCCAGGCAGGCAGAGGGGAACGTGTTCCGATAAATTGTCATAATGTGGAGATCACCGGAGGTTAAGTGCAGTTTTCTTTTTTTTTTCAGTCAGACGATGACAGCAGATCAGAACCAATCAGAGTGCAGAGTGGAGCGAAGGACCGCCATCGGTGATGTCATAACCTGCTGACTGCTCTGACATCCAGCGAGGAAAACACAGTTCAATGCAGAATGAACAACTTGTTGACATGTTTTTAATCACTTCAGATGTTTTTTAGCTTTTATTACGTTCGTGGATATTTTTCCTTGATCTCAGAGAGTTTTCAGAGCAAATATTAAGAAGCTAAATTATCTAAATGTGAACAGAAGTTTAAAGGTGGAGCTTTAATTTCTGTCTCATTTAACAAACTGCAGCTGGCCAAAGCCACGGCCCCTTTAACCAATAAGACATTAACATGCGTATGTGATAGACCTAATGAAATATAATTTATTATTTGATGATAATAAGTCACACTTTCTACCACCACAGTTCTGCACAGCAATAAGGCTCCACACCACTCCGTTAGTTTCATTAGAGAGATTTGTGACGCTGTTTAATTTCGGTTGTTATTAGATGTTTGCACGTTGCCAGTTCACATTCAGATTCCTCTGAGCTTGACGTTGCGTAACAGTCAGACATACGTCGGAGTTTGTAATATTAAACACATGAGCTCCCGCAGGCAGCTGCGTGGCCAGTGATGTGGGTGTGCAGGCAGCAGGAGATCCCAAACAGTCTGATTAACTCCTCATCCTCGGCTCGGGATAAAGCTCAGCCTGCAGGAGACACGGCCGGCTAATGAACGAACACGCTGTTTGTTCTGTGGCCGCGGGAGGTAGATGATGGGAGACAGCGGGGCCTCGACGAACACGAGGAGAGGCTGGCGTTGGTCGAGGACTAGAACACACAGGTTAAACACAGACACTCACAACTAAAAGAGAAAAAATAGAAACTGCTATTACATTTTGGAGAATGACGGATGCCACTGGTCAACATTTTTAGAAAGCTAAGGGGTAAAGCCATGCTATGTACATACATACTCTCATACAATGTTCATAACTATACCTATGAAAAGTAAATCACTGTAATTCGTATATATCTCATGAAATCACCTCATATTTAATCCACCTAATCGTGAACCAAGAAGTACAAAGAGCGACAAACGCAGCATATAGGGACAAAGAACGTGTATTGCCAAGAAGTGAAAGTCAATTGTTCATTCCATTGCAACATCAGCGCCCGGCAGCAGAGCTACGCTTCCGCCATTTCGGACTGAAAGCGACTACCAGACGCCAGTAAGACGTCCGCATAAAAAGTGCCGTACAAAAGTAAAACAAAATTATTTCTATTCCATTGTTATATTCTACCGAAATGGCCTGTGTTGAACAATAAAATATTATAAATATAGCAAGCATATTCAGTCCAAAATGGCGGCTGTTCGTTTCGCTTTCTGTGTGAAACCAGAAGTCAACATTGATTTATTTGTCACGTAATTTCCGTACTGAAGTAACACCACTTTCGTAGTTATTTTAACCCAAAACATGACCTTTTCCTAAACCTAACTAAGTATTTTCCTGTGAGGACAGAATTTTATTTTGAAAAGACCGTATGCATGTATCAAGCGTAAATTGGCACGTGTCGCTGGACATTCGTAAGAGAACGCATATTATACAAACTGTTGTATGAGGATACATTGTTAATGGAGATTATTACAGTTCTATTGATGGTTATAAAATAGATAATTCAAACTTTAAAAAAACAGAGCAGCTGGTTTTCCATCCTGACGTCAATACACTGCAATGCATCAAAGCTATGATTTTATTTTAATCCCGATGCACAAACCATGCAAACACACACACACACACACACTGATGAAGCCATGCACACTCCAATGCACAACAGTCCCTCAGATGTATAATCGCTGGAGTTTCCGTGGCTCGCTGCCCGACTGTCACAAACACTCTTTGTTAGAGCGGCACTAAATTGCTTTAATACGGCTGTTTTTTCCAAGGATAACATGCTCTTGCAGAGTGTTTCAGTTTAACTGTGAGGCTTCGTCTGTGAGATCATCGTTTCAACTGCTGTTTAACTGGAAACAGATCTGGATTCAAACTGCTGAGTCAGTCAGTGACCTCAGTGTAAACCTGCAGGAGTTACACATCTATATGACACGGTGAGGGAATTTAATGCTTTCAAATTAAACTTGAGGTTGTATTTTCAACATCAGAAGTCGAATACATATTATGCTTGGTGGTCAGCTGGTTTAAGTTTGTCCATCAGTGACAACAACAACTTATTTAAGCTCCAACATTTGTTCAAATCGTTTCATGAACACGGTGAATATGAGTGGCGTGTTTCCACATATCAACGTGTGAATCACACACACTCGGAGTTACTGGAAGGGTTATTTTCTTTCTCTTTTGGTGGATGCTAGCGATTTCCCTCTTGCTTCCAGTTAAACAAGCTGTGGTTTATCGGTTGGATGTCACAAATCTGCCGCCACATGTGGCGTTGCTCATAGACACACACACATACAGACACACCTCCAGGTTCAGACCGGCTCCATCCATCAGGGGAGTCAGCGGTGAAAAATCAATGTGTGAAGGACGGAGAAGAAGAAACCTTCCACCAGAGAAAAGCGACCTCCAGGCTCATCAGTTCTAACTATCAGTGATGCATTAAAACACAGCAGAGGACGCTCAGGTGTACAGAATGAACCTGAACGCCCCCTCATGTTTGGGGTTTAGTTAGATGGTGATATTCAACTCCCTGTTAGACAAAGTGTTATAAAACTCTAGTAACAAAAATCTTAACAGACTTATCTAGGATTGTAATGAAATGACAGGAAGCTAAAATATATATTTGGGTCATGAGTTGGGTTTGGATCTTCTAGGATTTTGGCAGAACCAGATTTAGGTTCGGGTCGCATCGTGGTCTCAGTTTTAGGACTGAGCAGAACTTTAATATGGATGTGAACAACCTCGATGTAAAGCTGGAAGTCAGCATTTTAACCTCTCAGTCATTGTTTCATTTCAGACCAAAAAGTGCCGGAGTTGAAGGATAACATAATTTCTTCTAAACAGGGTAAACAGTGCCGGATCACAGGGTTGGAGCTGCCGACAACATGTCCTGACGGTGTTTGTTGAATACTTTACAAACAGCTCAGAGGGCTCGTGTTACATCAAGGTTTCATCAGCCACATATCACAGACCAGCAGTACAAAGCTCCATCAGGAGCCTGAACACAGCGTATGGTTCGTCTGCCTCTGCTGCACCCAGCTGTCAAAGACAAATCAAAGGCCAACACATTTCTGTTCAACAGCAGCCAGAATAAAATAAAAAAAACAACAACCCAACAACAACAACAACTACATAAAGAAATATATAAACCGGAGTCAGACAAATCAAACAGCTAAATCCCATTAGAGGAATCACAATCTGTTCGTGTTCGAGTCGAGAAGAACAGAAGCAAGAAATCCAAAATCTGCTGAGGAAAATAAGAGAGAGGAGAAAACTCAAATGTTCGAGCTTTTAGGCTGACATTAGTTACCTGTATTGTTGCTGAAACTTCAAATCAATTTCTATAATTATGGCAAAATAAAATGTGAATCAGTGTATTTCCATCACCTCAACGTATCCTCATACAACGGTTCGTATGATATCTTACGAAAAAGTGTGACAACCCCTCCACTACACTAGGTGTCCTGTGTCCTTTTGCTGGTTCCTCTTTGTGTTAAAGGGTGGAGGCTCGTCAGGTTGATGAGCAACATCTGGGCTCGGTGTGGTGGGGATATAAAAGCTCCCTCTCTTCCCACAGAGGAACTCTCTCTTCCTTGGCTGGCACACCTGTTTTGGTTTTGTTCGCTGCAGACATTTTCACACGCCCACACATGCCTACATTACTGATTACTGACTTTCCACGTTTGTTTAGTTATTTATTGTTAGTTGGTTAAATAAATGCCTTTTACTATTTTAAAACTTGTCTGGTCTCCCATTTTTGTTGCAACCTTTGAGCCGGGTTGTAACAAATGGGGGGCTCGTCCGGGATTTCGTCCTCATTTTTCGTTGGTTTTCCTTTGAATGTCCAGCAACAAGTGTCAATATCTGCTCGTTACATGCTTACAGTCTTTTCAAAATAAACTTCCCTCTTCACAGGAAACAACTTATTTAGGTTTAGGCAAGAAAACTACTTAGTTAGGTAACAGTAACCCTAATAGATCCAAAGTTACTTCAGCCTTATGTTGGCATTTTACATGTCGGTGTTTGTGCCGCTCAGTCATGGGCTGTTTGAGGTCTTTGAAAGGAGAGGATGTGGCCGACTCACAGTCCTCAGCAGCTGGTAAGATGTGGGAGTGTTCTGGGAGCGTTAATCTCTCTGATGCAGGTAAAAGAAGCTGGAAGTTTATCCCCTAATTATCACTTACACAGACAAAATCAGTTTAATAAACTACGAGTGAATGAGCCAGCTTTAAGTTGTTGAGGAGATTGTTTTCAAGTCGGATCAATCGTGCAATCGAGAAAAAGTCCTCATACACGCCACATTTCCAATCATACCAGCATTCCCTCCCTATATTTCCATTCAGACCTACAGCATGTGCAAAGTATCCAGTGAAATGCAAAGTGTAAAATACAGCGTCTGAGCAAATGGGAAAATTAGGCGAGATTCCCAGCTAACATCTTGTCATTGAAAGCTTGTGCACTGTTGGACTTCATAGGCAGCTGGATTTGCTAATAAATGATAAGAAAATGTATTAGACGGTGAGCATCCCTCGTTCTTACGCTGGTCAGTTATTAAGGAGAACAGTCTTCAAGTGCCAAATATCACTGAACATTGTGTCTCTTTGCATCACTGTCCACTCAAAGCCACAATATTCATAATGGACATTTGTGACCAAAAAAAAAAGCCATTACTGTAACAGACGGATGAAACCTGCGACGCGACGATGGTTTTGTCACCTCGGTGTGTTTGAGGAGGAAGGTGACGGAGCGTCCCCTTCCTCCATCTGCTCCCAGCAGACTGAGGAGGTGAAAGGTGACGCTCTGCCCACCTCACTGTCAGGAGGTTAGAGCCAGGATGACGAATCAAACGCACCCCATAACACATCTTCAGTTACACAACCTGCAGGTTACGGTTTGCATGATATCTCACTAAAAGTTGTTCCTCATTTTTTGTTCGTTCCCCCACGAATGTCCAGCAACACGTGTCTGCTCGTTACATGCATACAGTCTTTTCAAAATAAACTTCCAACTTCACAGTAAACAGGTTAGGAAAAAGATTGCGGTTTGGGTTAAAATAACTACGGAAGTGGCGTAACTTAAGTACGGAAGTTACGTGACAAATAAATCAGCGTTGACTTCTGGTTTCAGCGGTCTCCTGGGCAAAAGTCCGGTGTATTTTTCACCCACTTATCCACCCTGATCTCCTCCCTACGCTGCGTTTGCTCCCCTTTATACTTCCTAGTTCACAATTACGTGGATTAAATATGCATTGATTTCATGTTATATATATACGACTTACAGTGCATTGATATTACAAAAAGTTATTCCTCAATTTTCATGCATTTTTCTACAAATGTCCAGCGTTAATTTCCGCTCCAGTCTTTTTGAAAATAAACTTCCGTCTTCACAAGAAACAACTTAGTTATAGGATTAGGCAACAAAACTACTTAGTTAGGGTTAGGAAAAGATCGTTGTTAAGTTACGCCAAACCGGAAATGGTTATGCCGCATCGGAAGTGGCGTAACCTTTGATTTGGAAGTTCTGTGACAAAACCTACTTTGTCAGGTACAGCTTCATTCATGAAATTTGACCTCTGCATTTAACCCATCCTAAGTATTTTAGGAGCAGCGGGCTGCTGTAAGCGCCCGGGGAGCAACTTGGAGTTTAGTGTCTAGCGCAAGGACACTTCGACATGCAGCCTGTAGGAGCCGGGGATCGAACCGCCAACCTTGTGGTTAAAGGACGATCCGCTCTACCCAACTGAGCTACAGCCGCCCCAAAAAGAAGGAAAAGAAGGTAGAAGAATGTTTTCTGATTAGGGAGCAAGGAAGGAGGAAGCCTCCTTTAGTCGGTAGAAGAAGCACCTAAAGGACACCTTGTCCTCCAAAGGACAATAAAGTCATCGAGCTCAGAGGCCGCAGCTGAAAAGTGCGATGCATTCACAGGCCGTTGGAAAACAGAAACACGACTCTGAAACACAAACTCAACAGTCTGTCAGCGGTCAAATCCTGAGTGTAATATTTTCCTCCTGAGGCAGAAACAACATTATCTGTGATGTGACACACACACACACACAAACACACACACACACAGTCCAGTGTTATCTCTCAGCCACATGTGTGAGTGGGAGGCCGGCGTTTCCAAAACCCATTTAAATTCCAATATCAGGCGTTGTAGCTTATCATTCACACCACAGTCTGACATGTTTTCTATACGTCGTTTATTTATGGAAACCGCAATTAGACAAAGTTCGGTCGCACGTCAGAAAAACTTAAAGCGTCTCATCACAGCGTCTGGACGGGACGTGCACGGAGGAGTGTGGAGGATGTTTACATTACTTCATTTTATAAATAAGAAAAAAATGTTTTTTTTAAATAAAAGCTGCGTCCGTCCTCGTTAATATTCTCTCCGTCACCTCTCCTCCGTCACCTCTCCCTCCTGCACAAATTAAACTCAGATTGGCTGCTCGCCGCCTCGCAGAAGTAAATTAACTTGCGGAAATTGAATTTTTTTTTTGTGTGAAATATTTCTGTCCCATCAGTTGATGATTCACGGACGGCGTGGAGGTGAGAGGGCGTCTTAGAGACCTTCAGGATTAGCTGAAGTTTTTCTGTCGTCATCCAAGAATCTTGCTCACTTCTTGTTACCTAAAGCTTGGAAGCATCCTTCTTCTTCTTTGCTCCGTAACGAGGACGTTGATCTGAACTAGAAGACGTCTTCCTTTCTTGTGTCCTAATTAGGTTGCATCCTCCTTACTTGCTGCAGGAAGCTTCTTTCTGCATCTTTGAAACTTTCTTCATTCTCGCATTGGAAACTAAGGAGTCATCCTCTTCTCTTGCTTCCTCATCTGGAAGCTTCCTTCTTCTTTGTTCTTTAAATAGGATGCTTCTTTGATCCCTAACTAAACTTCCTTCTCTATTGTGTCCTAACTAGGAAGCTTCATCTTTCCTTTACCCTTTCAAATTAATCTTCATCCTTCCTTGCATCCTAACTTGAAAGATTTCCCCTTCCTTGTCCCCTAGCTAGGACAGTTCTTACTTTCCTCCTCACTAAAAAGGAAGATTATTTTTTCTTTGCATCCCAACATATGTTTCCTTTCCTTCCTCTCAAAATAGAAAGCTTCCTCCTTCCTTGCTCCTCTAAAATGCAGCTTCCTGCGGCATGTATCCTTCCTTTCTTTCTTTCCTTTGTCCCCAAACTAGGAAGCCTCTTTCCTCCGTGCATTGTATTTAGGAATCTTCCTCTTTCCTCGCTCCCTGACTACGAGGCCTCCTTCTTTATTGTGTCCTGATTATGTAGCCTCCACTTCTCCCGTTCCGAACTTGGTAACTAGGATGCTTCTCCATGAGGAGACTTCCTTCTCTTTCTGTCTTCCATAACAAGGAATCTGGAAGCTTTCCTCTTCACTGTTCCCTAGATCACTTTTAGTTGCTCCCTAATTCCTCCCTCCCTAAATAGGAAGCTTCTTCCTTCCTTGCTCCATATCCAGAAAGTGTTTTCCCTCTTTGCATCCCAAGTAGGAAGCTTCTTGTTTCCTTCATTCCTTCTTTCTTGCACCCTAATTACTTTTGTTCCCCTTCGTTCCTCTTGAAATTGAAAGCTTCCTCTTTGTTGCTCTCCATTTGGGAAGATTCAGTCCTTGTCTTAAACTTGGAAGCTTCCTTCTTCCTTGCTCTGTAACTAAGCTAACTAAGTCTTTCTTGTGTCCTAATTACGTAGCAATCCTTTCTTCTTTTTGTCCCTAACAAGGATTCTTGTTTCTAACCTCCTACTTCCTTGTTCCTTAAGGATTCTTCACTCTTCCTTGATCCCTAATTAGAGATCGTCCATCGTCCTCTTCTCCCTAAATAGGACGCTTCTTTTGTCCCAGCTCAATAAAATCTTTTTTCCTCTCACAATTAGGAAGCTTCCCTTTTCCTTGCTTCCTAATATGGACGCTTCCTCCCTCCTTCATCGGTAACTAGGATGCTTCACTCTTTGTTGCTGCTGAATTAGAAAACTTTTTTCTTTCTTCCTCATGAAACGGAGAGCTTCTTTCTTCCTTGTTCTGTTACTAGAAAGCTTCCTGTGTCCCTCTTCATAACTAGGAAGCTTTCTAATAAGGCTGCTCTGTTACTGCGCTATAAAAAACAAACACACACACACACACACATGCACACACACACACACACACATGCACACGCCCAGGTGGTGTTTGAACACACTCCTCTGGTATTTCACTCTGAATTTGGAGAGCGTGTTGCGTAACAAGCTGCAGGGTTATATCACCGCTCCTCCAGTCCTCCACTGGAGGAGTAATTCATTCTTACTAACATTATTTTCATTACTGTGTGATTTCTGTGCTGGATCCACCTCTGCAAGTCCTTCAAAAGTTTAGATTCCAAGCACCTGCTGTGTGTGTGTGTGTTTGTAGGACTTTAAAAGAGTCGGAGAATAAAGGGTTGAAAGACACACAGACGGTCTCTGGGTTTGTCTCATTTTGCTACAAACAAAAACTGCTCTCAGAATAAAGGAGGATGTTTCATTGGATAAAAGTTTCTCAGAGGTCACCGGTCCCGTCTCCAATTCTAACTGGTCTCCTTCTTCCTAGCTATCAATTCCTATTTAATCCACGTAATTGTGAACTTGCGAATGCCGCGTAGGGAGGAGGTGGTTGTGGACGGGTGGGTAAATTAACACCAGACTTTCACCAGGAGACGGCTTTTTGTGTCCCGTTTGAAACCACAAGTCAACGCCAACACCAAACCTGCTTCTTCTTTTATTATATCTTCTTTGTGTCCTAATCAGACGCAGCTTCCTCTTTCATTTCTCCCTAAAAAAAGATTCTTTCTCCCTCCTTGCTTCCTAACTCGGAAGTTTCCCTCTTCCTTGTTCCCTACCTAGGAGACGTCTCTTTCTTCCTCCCATTAAGCTTTTTTCTCTCCCTAATATAGATGCTTCCTTCTTCCTTGCTCCCTAATTAGAAAATGTTCCTCCTTTCTCTCAAAGCTTCCTACTGCATTTCTCCTTCCCTTCTTTACTTCCTTGCATAAATTAGGAATCTCCAACGTTCCTCTTTCATTTCTCCCTAAAAATAATTATTTGTGCAACTGTAACTTGCGTCCTAAATCAGAAGATCTCTCCTTCCTTGCTCCCTATCTAGTAGACTTCACTCTATAAGTCTTCCTTCTTCTCTCAATAGAAAGCTTCTTTCTTTTTTCTCCTTGCTTCCTAACATAGATGCTTCCTCCGTCCTTGCTCCCTAATTAGAAAACTCTTTTCTTCCCTTGTCTCAAAATAGAAAGCCTCCTTCTCTGCAGTTTTCCTTTCCTTCTTTCCTTCCATTTGTCCTAAACTTGGAAGCTTCTTACTTCCTCTCATAAATAAGGAATCTTCCACTTCCAGATAAACCCTGTAGGTCAGATTGTGACCTACTAATGGATCCCTCTGACCTTGGCTGGTCTATGTCACCTTCAAACCGTCTGAGACGTTAGAAATCACCTCTGTGATTGTGTGTTTTTCCTCCAAGATAAACAGATGATGCCTTTAAGACTTTAAGTGTTGGAGACAAAAGCTGATTATCCAAACCTTATTACTCACTAACTACAGAAGATCTGTCACCCGAGGACAAACGTTCTCCGCCGTCCTTTAAAAAGGAGCGCCAGGTTTGTCTTCACTTTGTGCCATCAATCATTCTGTTAGTCTGCATGTCGGCTTTTCTCCCCGAATATCTCGTCAGGGAGGCAGAAATGAATCAATACGGCTGACGAGGAGCTGCCGAGCTCCTGAGGGCGAACGACAAGAAGAAGAAAAAAGCTCCTCCAGCAAAGTGAAACATCACTTTCACTTCAACTTTGGTTAACTTTGCTCAAAGTTACAGGAGACAAATACGGCATCAAGAAGTTGATCCATCCCCGACACGTTTTCACAGCGAAAAGACACGACGACCTCCTCCAGGAAAGATGATTATACAATGACAACACAGCGTGTGTGTGTGTGTGTGTGTGTGTGTGTGTGTGTGTGTGTGTGTGTGTGTGTCAGGACGTGTTGAATGTCGAGTTCAGAGGAAAGAGTTGTGGAACAAAGTTGCTGTTTTTTTTTTCTGTTAAGATGGAAGCTGGCACAAACAGTACATTATTTATTATTTACCTTTTTTCAAGTATTTACTATGTTTGTATAGAGGCAGATTCACAGCATTGAATAATCATCAAAAAGTCAAATTCCACATATCATAGCATTTACAGTCTAAGCTTATTTGTAATGCTTTTGTCCCAACACATTCAATGTATTATACAAATTACAAAGAAAATACCATAAAAGGAGTACCAAGACTCTACAGAGCTAAATGCTAATGTCAGCATGCTTAATTTAGCGTGTTAGTGTGCTAACATTTGATAATCAGCACTAAACACAAAGCATAGCTGAGGCTGGTGGGAATATCATTCATTTTGCAGGGTGATAAATTGAAGCATATTGGTCAAATTATAATTTTGACCAGATTGTGGTTCTGATGAAAAGTCAAGTGGTCACCAAAGTAATTAGGGTTTGTCCTCTAGAGACCTTACCTTGCACATGAAAATCCATCTTGTTAGGCTCCAAGTAATGCATTTGTGTCAATCAGCGTCCTGTGAGGAGCTACTGCGGCCATGGCTTAGGTGTGTGAGGTGACACGGAGAGGCGACTGTTGGTTCTAAACAACAATGGCGGCTCCTGAGGAGATTAGATGCTGCAGTAGCATCAGTTATATCAGAACTGGAGAGAATTTCTTCACTGAAAGTAGAGCAAAGAACGTTACCAAAGGGTTTTCTCGATGAAAAAGATGTTTTCGCCCTTCTCCCGACTGGCTTCGGCAAGAGTTTGATTGACAGATATTTCATCCAATCACCTGCCAAGTATTTTTTGGAAGTGCCCGCCCTTTTCCAAACAGTTTTTAGTGACGGCTTCTTAGATGGTTCTGTGTAACAAACCATCTGACAGGGTTAGGTTACTAGAGACCATGGATATCTGTCCCAAATTTCATGGCAATCCATCCAGTAGAAATTTCGCTAAAAGTCCTAATAAGACCCCTGATAACCTGTGACCGAGTGCATGATCTTCAGAAACTGTTTCAAGTCACATCAAATGATCCCAGCTATAATCTATTTTGACTTCTGTGGAAATATACTTAAATAAAAAGGAAGTAGTCTGAACTACCTTTTGACACCTCAAAAGAAATAAGCGATGACGATTCATATTATTTCTATTATTTATACCTGTTGAATTTATTGTAAAATATGTTGTTGTATTATGATTGATGAGGGGTTTTATCAGTAAATGTAACACTTAAAGTTTAGAGTGGATTATTCCCCCGATGAGTGTTTGTTTGTGTTGAATGTCGCAGTGCAGATACTGAACCTGATGCTAATCTGAGACTAAACACTGAACTGAATTTAGATCCTTCTCTCACTCTATAATACGATATTCAAAAGCTCTTATGCCCATGTAGCAGTCGGAAAGGAAATTTAAGTGTTATCACCTAAAAAAGATAATTCAAAGTTTCATTTTAAAACATTCTTGTGTCCACTTTATTAGATTAATGTGTGATGGACCCACAATGTCAGTTAGGAATAGACTGCTAAACTTTAAGCCTCCCTTAAAGAGCAGAGTGGGGACTTACTGGGATTAAAAAGTGAGCGTGTTAAATTGTGCCCTCCGTTGTCCTTACTGGGCCTAAAGGGATGTCAGAAGATTTACAGTGAATCTTGTTGTAGTTTACTGTAAATAGAAGGCAAGAGGGTAAAACACCTCGGGTGTAACCAGCGATGTAGACGTGATAAAGTAGGAACTCCTATTTACAGCATCCTAATCAGAATCAGTTGCATAAGATCAAGGGGTTGTGTCACTCACTACTTTGGGAATCCCTACAAACTGGACGGTGCTTGACATAGATATATATGTCTTTTACCTGCTTTTATACTCAAACGTACTGTTGCTGTGCTCTGTAGAAGCAATGTATAGCGATAGTGGTGCAAAGTGATCACAAAAGCTACTCAGCTCAGAACACGCATTGCACTAAAATCTAAATATTCATATTTCACCATGGCATAAATCAGCAGCGTGGATGCATCATAATGTTTGTGCCAGACTTAATCCACAATTGAGCGAAGCAAATATTGCACAGAAATAGAAGGAAGAATCAGAAATGAGCATCTGCAGGAGAGCAGTGAAACCGTCTCTGCAGCATCACAGCACACTGATAGTGTCAAATACACAAAACCTGAACAGAGCCAAGACATTATATGACAAAACATGTTGGCACAAGCGCTTGTTGTAGAAAAGCAGCAATCTCTGGCAGCGGAGGATAAACCCTTTGGTAAAGAGCCGTCATGGTCCAAAGGTGTGGAAAGCAAGGGACAGTAAATCTCTTATTCTGTGCATGTTTGAGGCTAACAGCTGATGAGATAAGTGACAGAAACACAAAGTTGTGGAACACCAGCAGCCAAAGCAGCATGACTTTTCCTCAACAAAGCCATCTTGAAGCGACATGACTGGACTGATGGCCGGTGAGCTTGCTTATGAGATGTTGTTGAAACATCAGCAGCAAGTGTCTGCAGCAGCAGCATTGCAGACCAAAACTGCAAGGGATGCGTTAGATATATGGTGCAGTGTTCATGTATGGATTCTGTGTGGGTTTATTGATATATGTCGAGTTAAGTGTTTAACATTGGATTGCAGCAGCACAACACTAGTTATCTGCTTTAACTAGCTCACAGTTGTCACTCCGTTTGTAGCTCATTTTCTGGCATAAATGGCAAACATTAAAGGTACAGTGTGTAGGATTTGGCGACATCTAGTTGTGTGTTTGCAGATTGCAACCAACTGAGTACCCCTCCGCTCACTCCTCCCTTTCCAAGACTGCAGTAACATGATCCACCGAGTGCAAAACCGTGGTAACGCCGTTCGCCTCGCTCACAGGCCATCCTTACCTCTGCGGTCGGTACCACGGTTTTTCACTCTGCGGCGCACGTTACCACAGCCAGAGAGCTGCAATGGCCTTCAGGTAACGTAAAAACATGAAAGTCCCAGTGATTGGTTTGTCCGTTCTGGGCTACTGTAGAAACATGGCAGACTCCGTGTAGAGGACCTGCTCCCTATGTAGATATGAAGGGCTCATTCTAAGCTAATGAAAACGTAACAATTCTTATTTTCAGGTGATTATACACTGATGAAAACATAGTTCTGTATATTATATTCTATTTCTGCTAATAGATCCCCTGAAATGTTACACACTGTTCCTTTAAAGTTGCCTTTGGGACAACAGAAAATTATCGGTTAAGTATGTCCATTGCATTTCTAATTGGTTTGATCAACATTGTGCTTTAATTGCTGGTAATTTTATCATTGTAGTGACAGTTTCCCATAAGTCTTTTAAAAATATATTATATGGACCTTTTCATTGCCATTCTGTTGCTATGGCAACAACTTTGTTTGCTTCCTGTCAGCTACTGCATTAACAAACATTGCAACAGGAAATACAAAGGGCTCATTTAGAATATTTATATTGTCAAGTGTGAAAAGGTCCATAGTGTTACTCTTTGTAGACATTTGTGTGTATTACTTTGGAGCATAACCAATATTGCTGATTACACAGACAGCCCCCAGCCGTCTGTGAAAACTGATACAGCTTCATGCAGCGAGCAGACACTCACCACAAAGAGCTGTCACACTGCCAAGATCCTTTCTTATTCCCGTATTTATTCTTTTTTTTTCTCCCTCCTCCTTTGCCTTTGATGAAAAGACATGCCAGCGATATTTTAGGGGCTTAGTGGAGACAGACAGCGTGGGTTTCATGTTTTCCCGCAGCTTTTGTCTGAACTACGGGGGAGGCTGAAGTCACAGGTGTGAATGCACCGTCACAGACACCACTAGCCCCCCCACCCCCGACACTTTTTGGCTGCCGAGTCCCATCCGACTCCAATCGGGCATCTCGGTAGACGCCACAGGAAACACTGGGACCTCAATTTGCAGCCAAGAGAGTGTCGAAAGGCAAAAAACAAAACAAAAGCCTTTTATTTCTAAATGACAGCACTTCATAAAGATATATTGTCAGTGATTTGTCAGGTATAAAAGCTGCCTGTGTGTGTGGGAAAACTGAATGACCCTCAGCTCTGCTGCAAAGAACTCATTTATTATTTATTATCCAGTCATTATCTTGGCTGCAGCAGTTTTTCCTCACGCTTTATCCTCTTTCTCTCCAACTTCTCAGGAGTGCTGAAGGACTACCTGCGAGAGCTGCCCTGGCCTCTGATCACCAAGCAGCTGTACGAGGCGGTGTTGGAGTCCATGGCCACCAGGCCTCTGCGGATAGGAGCGGCGGGCTGCGAGAACGACCAGGCAGACACGGAACACACCGTCAGCCTGCTGGACAACCTGCCAGACGTGGAGCGGGTGAGGAAGACAAACCGTACCTCTCACAGTCATCGCAGTGCTAGAGTATTGTCACAGAGGTGGTTGTGAGAGGGATAATTGTGGCAAAGATAATGATGGTCATGATGATCACTACTGTTTAGTTTCTATTACGTAGGCTTTTACATCGGGGGATATTAGTGGTGGCACACAGTACACAAGCCTGTACCGGTATCATTTTCTACTACAGCTTTTTACTGTCATATAACTATTTTCAGATTAATCATAAATTACACACAATAAAGTATTTTTGAGGCAGATACCAATGTCAATATTTTAGTTTTTTTTTTAGTTTTTAGTTGAGTTTAAGAATCCTATAATGATATAAACACAAAAATATCATTAACAAGTATTTTTAATGAGGATCCAATTTTGACGGAGGATAAACTATGTAATGGTGACACTGTTTCTAACATATTTTTTCAGTATTGCAATGTTTTGTTACTTATCAGCTGACATATACGGCATGCTGGTACTGATATATCTGCTTTGTTTGTTAA
>CAKALU010039110.1:0-18090 GCA_916700995.1 Hozukius guyotensis
AACAATATTTTGGTCAAAACCTATTGAGATTCACTTAAGAAATCAATATTAACCTGCTTAATAATAAGGGCTCGGTATTGAACCTCAATACTTCTTTGGTACTGACCTTAATGTGTCCGTATCGTGAGTATTAAAAACAGTTAAATACCGAATCTGGCATTGAATGTCTGGTCAGATTTATTGTATTCATTACTTATTTGTTGATCAGATTGTTCCTGATTGAAATCCAAAATTTGTAAGTTTTAGACAATTTTATTTATATCATTGAACATTTTAAACTTTAAAGTAATAATCTTAAAGATTTTCATTTAAGTAAATGTCTGTTAAGTCACTATTGACGACTGAATGAGGTGATTGAGCCCGTGGCTCATGATGTAAGCCCTTGCATTCGCAGTATTAAGGACCGGGTGTCTGTGGCGACATTCCCGGGACACTGGACAACACACCTGAAATTACCACTTATCACCATAGGTGCCGCCAAAAAAAAAAAGAAACAGGGATCTTCGAGACTGTAACTAAGCTTTTTTTGTAAAATGAAAAGTTTTTTTAGAAAAACTAATTTCTCAAAGTATCAAAAAAGATATTGGTATTGCTCGTGAAGACTGATGTATTAACATTAGTATAAAAATATTCAAGATATACCCAGCCCTATTGATAAGGTCTTTCATATTAAAGATGGCCACTAATTTTAAAAAATTAGAGTAACATCAGTCTAAATGTATGAATGAAAGAATACTCTTCACCAAGTTCTCCACATGCAGACATCAATTCTTATTTGGAATTAAAAAAAACAAACATAAAAATGATCTTTTCAGATGCAAACAAAGCTGAGACAGTGAGCCAGACTCCCACATAATTCAACAAAGTGGCATCACATGTGGCTCGTATTAGCATAACATTAACACGTAGCCTATCTTTGGTGTGGTATTACTCAATGCTAATGATTTAGCCTCTAAGCCTGGGTGTATATTATCAAGACAGCAATGTCAACAGGTCGCCATTGTCTCGGGGATGAGCCCAATCTGCAACTCCATGCACGTAACTTTGAAAGATTAGCATCACAGTGTGGGCTGCCAGGAATGCTGGATCTGAGAGTCATGGAGGGTCTTCAGATGCCTTTAACCTCTGTGAATGCGTTAGATGTGTGGTGTCCATGTACATACCAGTCATAGTCTGGGGGAAGGGTGGTGGTGCTCTCCTCCCCTCCCTCACCCCCAGGTAGGAGAGATAAGTTAGATAGAAGGAGAAGAAGAAGAGATATGAGGAGGGGGAAAAGTGAAGAAAGGCTAAGAGAGAGAAGGAGGGAGGGTTAGGCTTCCAGCAGCGGAAAAGTACAGCAGATTCCTCCAACCCCCGCTCCCTGTCTCAGCTGGGGATGACGATTGTGATGGAAAGCCCGAGACAAAAACCTGAAGAGAGAAGCCCTTCAGCAGCAGGCCTTGTTGCTCTGTCAGCCTCTCAAAAGGCTGCTTTACACTATACATCAGCCTTTGTGTGCGCGGGGTGTGGACAATAGGGAGATTTGGCCACGACACATCTCTGTTCTCAGCATGATCACAGAGGGTTAAAGAGATGGTGAAACCTGGGCGCTGTTTAAACTTTCTCGTAGGAGAGCATGACAAAGTCTTATAGGACAGCACTCGACTGATTTAAAATCATGCTGTTCTTCACATTCAACCCCTTTTCCTCTGTGTGAAAAGCAAAGACTATTCCTTATAGTTCCACATGACAATTGATGCACATCTCACTCGGATCCGTTGGCTTACAGTGAACATTTGTCGGGGCATATTGGGAGCTGTGGGAAACAAGAGCGCCGTTTGTCTTTGCCATCGACAGGGGGCTTAAAATGCTTGACTTGCATTTCCTGGTTTGCGTTAAAAGTTTGGAATGAAACCCAGGCTGACCCCTGGGAAACAATGCAGCCTTTAATGGGCCTTAGGGGAGTGAGTGTGTGTGTGTGTGTGTGTGTGTGTGTGTGTGTGTGTGTGTGTTTGTGTGGAAGGGTGACACAGAGCATCGGGGGTTTCTGCAACCAAGCTGAAGAGAGAGAGAGAGAGAAACTGGGTGGAGTTCAAGATGAAGCACTGCGTTTATAACTCTTTATCGTCACCTCAGAGGGAGTCGTCGTCATGTCTCGTTTTATGACCTCACGATAATTTCAGAAAACTGAATATTTCTTAATTTATCAGTCATTTATAAGTTATTTTACCCAATAGGCCTCTCCGAAATTGCAGAATGATCCACTCTCATTCAAAATTCTTCCTTAATTGTGGGAACATTTTTTTCCAGCTTTGACCATTTAACTGTAACCTCTAAATTAAGCAACAATCAAAACTTAAAAAATTTAAAAAAGTCTTTGCAGATCAACCTTACATGCTTACAGACTTCACTAGCATGTCGGCCACATAAGCAAGCTCTACTAGACAGCAGATAAATGGAAGCAACAGAGGCTTAGTTATCCTGACTTTTAGTGCATAGTATGGGTGAAGCTCCAAAAACTCTGGATCCTAAATTTCCCATAATGCAACTAAGGGCATCCTTTGTTAGACCCTCCCTGCCTGGTAATCGCCCACATCTTTCAAACTCCACTTCCCCAGTTTGTAACGCAGGCTTTGTGTTTAAAAATGTGTAGTGTCCAAGCACAAGCTGAGATAAGCCTGATTGTAATTATCGGGCAAGATGCCATTCTTGTCTCAGACTTGACGCAGCCCCTCCAGAGCCACAGAAGACATTATGCAACTGTTTTCAACAGGCTGAGTAGTACTCCTCACGACTAGTAAACTGACCTTCATGTGTAAAATTGGTGGAATTCCCCTTTAAAGTCTCTGCTGGCTTCATCTATCAGTTAAAGTAAAGTATTTTGAAATATACTGTAGGTCCCTGTTCCATATTGGCTAAACTTGCCAGGGCTGTTATGGATAGAGTTGCAACGATCACATGATCTACAGCCTTGATTTCAGTTGATTTCAAACCATAGACTCACCCTTTCTTTAGCAAAGCACCATGTAACCTCTTGGATCTGATGAATTATTCTTTTTTACATAGAGTAGATCAGATATGACATGAATTGCCTGTTTTACACAGCGTAGCACCCAAGTCGCTGCAATTGGTTCTAAAGGGTCAATTCACCCAAATTCCTTATTTATAAAGTTGTATCCACGTCTAGTTTTTCTTTATTTGTCCAGGTTTTCAGATGTCTGCCTCTAAAATATCTACAACAGAGATGAAGTGAATTTCATTTATGATGCTCAAATACATTTAAAGACTACAACAGCTATGTGTCCTAAAACAATGCCCCAGTTAGATAATCAACAGACCCCGTTGTGAGCAGTTTTCAGTGGAACTACGGTTTACAGGTTGTTCTGGTACATTGTTTCTGGGAAAAATGTTTCTGTCGGGTGTCATTTTTTTAAATTATTTGACACCACAAATTAAATTCTATCCTCTTCCACTGCATCGGTGAGGAGGCAGAAATCTCGGACAGATACCTCCAAACCTACCACTATAGGGATAAGTGAGAAAATTAGTAATTTGGGTGAACTGATCCTTTAAAAATGCACAGAATTTCAATATTACATTTTGGCTCTCACTTAAGTCCTACTTTTATCACATGCTTTTATTTTGGAATTTTTTTTTCTGTATTCGTATTTCGTATCTCTGTCGCTACATTGAATTCAGGCTGCTTTGTCTGAAGAGTTGGGTTACATGTTAGACTGCCACAGACTCCGGGTCAAACACGCCGCAGACAGAACCTTTACCAAGTGAAATCCTTGCGTAAATGCCATGAATATTTAATTGTCATCTACAGGCAGGAGGAGGAGGAGACATGGGACGTGACAATCTGAGATCAAGTGTGTGAAGGTGTGAATCGGCCTGATTATATGGTGGCCATGCACTTGAAAGACAGGGTGATAGATTTGGCAAATAAGCCCGAGTGAAGGCAACTATTAGCCATTGTGTTTTTGCCTCAATGAAGGAAGTCAGGCGTTTCACATAGGGTGGCCAGTGAAATATATGGTTTTAATGTGTTCCCTGAATGAGCACATGGGCCGACAAATGGCTGGCTGAGGAGGAGGTGTCATTTATTTGATCTTCCTCATGTTTTATGATGCCAGGGGTCCTTCATATGACCTCATGCTATAAGCTCTACTTACAGTAACATGTAGAAGTGATCACTATACAGTAAAAGCAGGGGTTTTTTTTAGCTGAAAGTGCACTTTTGCTGTGCGAGGACAGGAGGATGGTGAGAAGTTGGTTTCCTTTCCGGCGGCTCCATGGAGGTGTCGCTCTGAAGCTTAGCAGCTGAAAATCTCTTTATTGAGACTTAAGCTGAATCTGTGCCGAACTGCCCCTCGACTCCCACTTGTGCTCTGTGTTACCAATCCTGAGAAGACTCTTGTAAATGAATACAGAGGACTTTACCACCTTCTATAGTAATATACCTATTTTGTAACTGCCTATTTATTTGTGACAAAATGCATTAAATTGACCCATTTACCATCCACTGTTCTGCCCGTCAGACAGTGTAGAACTTTGACAACATGCTGCAATAAACTGTATCAACAGATTACACTCTCACCTTTTGATGAGATTGGTTCTCTTGGTTCAAAAAGAAAACTCTGCTCGTCTGCCTACCGTCTGGCAGTCCAACAGTGCGATAAGTCCAAATGAATCGCTAAAATAGTCAGTTTGTTTCGTTATTTGGAGGGCCACCCGCTTTAAAGAGTTAAAACGATTTTTAGAAAGTAGAAATATCTCCAACATGCTCCAAAGGTCTCTCACAATCATCACTGATTTTTCATTGAAAGTACGATTATAAATGACATACAGTATGTCTGACAGTGTTTCAAGAAAAGCAACCTTGTTTTACATTTTTGAGAAGATGCATATTTGAGATAATCCAATGGTGTTTTAATGTTTTCTTTAAACCTTAAGATGTAGGAAATAAACCCACAAAGGAGCTCAAGACTTTAAAATTTGGAGATAAATTATTTTTTATAGGACTATGAATCCTTAAATGCAAATCCACGCATTACTTGTGATCTTCGTGAAGTTAATTATTTTGATTTATAGGTACTGTATTACTTAAAGAGCAGAAACAATTACTCGATTAATCAGCAAATATTGTGATTATTTTATCATTATTCATACTCTGATTATATTATTATAAGTCATTTTTCAGGCAAAAATGCCAAACATTTCCTGTTCCACTTTCTTCTTAAATGTGAGGATGTGCTGCTCTGTCCTATGCATTTGTTTAAATTAATATATTTAGGTTTTGGACTGTTGGTTGGACAAAACAAGAAAATTTCACTTTTTTTATTTTTTATTTTTTAGATCTTACACAACAAAATAATCTGCAGCTGAATTGATTATGAAAATAACCCTTAGTTGTGGCCCTAATTATATCCTATATTCTGTCTTTTTAAATGATGGAACAGTGTTAATCATCTCTGTAAAGCGCTTAGTTTAGGTCACGCCGTGCGCTCTTTAAAAAAAAAAGTCAACAGCAGCACGGATATTTTTTCTCTGACTGATGGGGCTTCCTCTCCGAGTCGCCTTAACCCCTGTGCTGTGTAGAGTTAATCACCAAAATAGTTAAATTCTAATCCCAGGATGGGCTCACTGTGTGACGCCCCATTGTCTCTGTACAGTGTGGCTGGCCCTGCAGGCAGCAAATTTAAACCTCACACCATTTAAATGGTAATCTGTCTCTGGGCTTTAGAAGTCCTCGATTCACCATTCATTATCTAGGAGAGGCTTTATGCCATGTACACCCCACCTCCTTCTAATTACCTTTAGTACATGAAACCTGCAGCCTGCTATAGAACCCACCCCCCCACCGCCCCCTCTCTGGGAGGCTTAGCTCTCAGCTCAGTCACATGCCTCTGAGGAAGCTGGCCCTTTAAATTATATACAAACACAAAAAACCCTAATCCTGCTCATTTGAATATAAACGATGATATAACTTTGGCCTGTTTATTGTCACAACGTTTGTGCCATTTAATCAGTGATGGGTGACCGGGTCAACCATTGACAACAGTCACAATATCAGGTTTCTTCTAGTCGTGTCCCCTGAGGTAAACCGTTCAACAGGCTCAAGAGTCACACTCTTTAACATGATCATAGATGGTACAAAACATGGATGTAGCATCTGTGACGTCAGCCATTGTTTTCAATTCAATTTATTTTTTATATAGCCTCAAATAATAACAGGAGCTATCACTTGACGCTTTTCAAATAGAGCAGGTTTAAACCGAAAGACCAAAGAGAGATCCTCCATGAGCATGAACTTGGTACAACATAGTGGCAAGAAAAAAACACCCATTTAACAGGAAGAAACCTTGGGAAGATCAGGCTCTGGGTGGGCGGCCATCTGCATCAACCCAAGGGCTGTCCTGAATCTTGGATACAAGTTGACTACTGTCTGTCCTCCTTGAAGTTACTCCATCCAAATGAAACAGGAAGTCTACCTGACTGTGATAGGCTCAAGCATCTGTCAGTATTTTGTCAAAGAAAAAATGCCAACGCCAAAGTTTGAGCTGAAACAGTCATTTGTTACTGTATTCAAACACTGTTTGGATTAATGATAAATCCATTGATTGAAAACATATTCAACAGATTAATATAGATCATCAAAATAATGGTTAGTAGCAGCTCAACAATCAAGCAAACATGCTCCCAAACGTACAGTGCCTTCATTGAAGCTTTAACTTATTTTTAATTATACTATAGTACCATCTTATAATAAGAATAATTCACAGTAATATGTAACTTTATTTGGAGCAGAAGATGTGATACAAAAGCAGCATGTCTAAATCATGGATGTATAAAGAGAACTGGATACAGCTTTGGAGGTGGAACGCATGAAGTTGCTCAGTGACGCATTAAGCCAAAATGGCTCGACTGCCGAGTGATAAAGTACCCGGATCATCCGGCGATCTTCCACATCCATTGGGCCCATAGGGCAGGCGCAGTAGCGTTTCCTTTAACCCCGCCTCCTCGTTCACATGAACGGAGGAAGGGGAAATAACTCTGGATTCGGCTATTAGTGCATTTTACACCTTTTAGGACATAATGTTTTAAATAAGGACTGTTCAAGTGTTCATACTGGGAAATTGATTACCTCAAAAAAAAATTATCCGCCGAGTTACAGACGTTTCTTTCCCAATGTAAGTCTATGGGGAAAAGTCTTTTTGGGCCAAAAGGCATCACGTTCCATTACATACATTCCACCGTTTGGCCACTACGAACATTTGCTTCAAAGCCCGGCGCCCTTCCTGAGGGCTTTGGTCTGAATCCCTCCACAATCTGGACCAATGGGAAGATGCTTTTGAATGATAGCAGTGTGTGACTATACCTGACCAGTGCAGTCCTGTAGTGTGACCACGGCTTCCACTAAGTGATTGGGGTTAGTTAGTACGGCAGGGATTGAGAAACCCCTCCGTACAGTCAGCGCCTTGCTTTACTCATTGAGCCAGGCAGCAAAACCTGCTTGTCTGCCTCTGTTATTGACTTCCCAACCACAGAATCCCATAGGAGGGTAAAGGTCCCGCCGGTGTGTGGTGCAGTTAGTTGCATTACACAAGAGTCTTACATTAATCAGATGTCCAGGTTAATCTCCAGGCTCAGCAGGTCGCATAAACCTGCTGGACGGCAGCCACAGCCACTGTTATGTCTACGTCATTCTCTCTATGAAAAGCACACATGCTGCTGTCATTACAGCTCTTTACATCCACCGACAACCAGTGGTCCTGCAGGAGGCTTTTATCTCCTGATCCAACCCCAAAACAAAAAGCTGGGCTGTGAGTGTATTCGAGAAGAATCAAGACCTCAAATGTTAAATAATTGTAGCGACTATGCAACGAAAAGTTAGCTTGCTCTCCTGAAGTAACAAAGGGGGTAATGTTGAAAATGAAAAGGGACTGTTGGAGAGAATGAGGAGTCCACCATTTTCACACCACTCTCACTCAGCTTCATTCCAGACGGCCATGTTGTTGTGAAAATATCTGTGTATTGGTATGATCAGATGAGATGTAGATGAAACATGAGAAGAGCCTTCTGTGTTTTTCCTCTTGACTTTACTCGTTGGCTTGATTTCCTCACTTCCGTTTCTCTTCTCGTGCTCTGACTCGTTTAAGCTGAACAGCCAATCAGAGTGATTTCTCTCACCGACGAGCTCCGCTGCTGAGTCAACATGCTGATCCAGCCGAAAAACCTCCGACACGGGCAGACTAAAGCTGACTGTGCAGGACGAACAGCAAAGACTAGGCCGACAGACGCTCACCGACGGCCCCAAATTGATTGACGACCGACCGTCGGCTTGGTGTGTCAGGACCTTTAGCCATGTCTACTTGAGCCCCCCTTGTCATCACATATGTGCATAGTTGTTGTGACCAGTTCAACCAAAAAAAATGTTTAAAGGCCTAAAGAGGTAAAATAATCCAGTAATTCTATCTGGTGAATCATCTCATGACCTTTCAGATGTATCTTGTAATGCCTTGTGGGAGTCCGGGCTGAGGTAGAATCCTTCAGAAAGCATGTTTTAAAAGAAAAAACATTGTCGGACTCATTACGGACAAAAAAACCATCAGAATCGATGCAGCAGAACTAAAAATATTTCTTTTTTTTATTCCAATACTAGGCTAAATGGCTAGTTAACACAAAGAAAAATAAAACCTTTCAGAAATGAACTCAAATAGCAGAATTTGTTGCAGTCATATCTCACATATACCTCAAGAACCTTCATATTGTTGGTGGTGTATTGATTAGTAGCTCCGGTTCCATGTTTCATTATTTTGATATTGCCCATTCAACGTTCCCTGCCCCACAAATCTCACCCCACCTATCCTGTGACACAGCTATGGAGAGGGAGGAGGCACCGCAAATCCAGATGTATAGTTCTCCATCGACCGACAGAAATGAAAAAGAAATCTTGCTCGCTCATATTATGAATAGAAAAACACTTCATTTTACTGGGATGGCTGTTGCTGGCAGATATTTTGTAAAGCAGTTATATTGAGCTATTCATTCTTTTAAAATTTCATGCAACCAACATTACAACTAGTATTTATTCTATCGAGGGCTGTCGCAATAACCGCAATATTGCAATACCGTGCTATTGACAGGTCAGCTGCAAGGGGTGGTGAGCGACCGCAAAAAACGCTATGTTCACATTTTTTCTTTTTTTGTATTCATCGAAATTGGAGCGCCACGGCAGCAGCGCGACGAGGTACTTTGCGCCGAGCGCTGCGCGTTTGGTGTTTTTCTTTCTAGTCGCCGTGAGTTGAAAAATGTTCAACTTTGGGTAAAACGCTGAACTCATCAGTGTCAGTTTTTACCCAGCCGTCCAATCACAATGGAGGAGGAGGCGGGACAAATACCACAACAACCAACCGTCACATCCTTCATGTAGGCTACAAGTGCTGAACAACAACAATGAAGTCACCCTATACGTCTTTCAGCCTTCCCTTCATCCAGAGTCTGCTCTACCTTGTGCGGACATTTTTTACTTCTGCGGATATTCCGTATCATAGCAACCAGACGCAACCAAAGTGTCTCAGCTGAAAAAAAACCACTGTGTCTCAATAAAGCCTATTTGTATAGCACTAAAATCGGGATAAGTTAAGTAATTTGCAAAAAAAATTAAAATAAAATTGCAGTAATACCGCGTATCGCGCTGTTAAGCCGATCATTATCACTGCAGGGGAAATTCCTTCACTGCAACAGCCCTACTTCTTTCAGGGTGGAAGAACCTGTAAAAGAAGAGACCACCACTGACTACACATCAGCATGTTGTATCAGTCCAACCTCTATCTGTTCCTGGTTTGATCCCAGTCAAGCCTGGACACAGATCAGCAGCAGGCCACATTCCTGCTGCAGCCAGGCTTTGCACAGCGAGGCTATTCTCTGTAACCATGGAGTCCAACCCATCTGCTCTCTGCGGCTGTTAGCGGGGGGGGTTGGGTCTCGGTGTGGAGGGCTTTTTGGTGTGTGTGTGTTGGTGTGTGTGTGTGTGTGTGTGCGCGCGCTATAAAGCTTAAAACTGTGGTAAGCAGAGAATATGTGCTCTGACTTAATTCTCAGCTTCCTCAGTGAGTTTGATTATGTGCATTATGTAGCCTGGAGGTAGATGGGGGATTAAGAGAAGATTTTCAACAGCTTTCTCAGTTTGCTGTCTTAACAGTTTGAGAGCACCTTCATGATTAGTAAAGAAGCTTCACGAGGAAGGTCCTCAGTAGGGCCCCATCTCTCTTTGATCCTCTCCCCGTCCTGTCACATACGTACGGTCTCCCATACATCCGGAAGTCATTTCGAATCAGTTTCTAAGTCTTCAGCCCGTTTCTTTTTCTTCTCTTTCCCGCTGTCTTAACGTCTCATTCTTTCATGGTCAGCAAACTGCCAGCCAGCCTCGTAAAACCCACAGCACATCAAGTGTAATTTCGACTACTATTTTTAATGTACTTTGTTCGGGACATCGCGTACCACATGACTCCCTCGGCGTGAGCCCCCCCACTTCCTCCTACCTCGAGCCCCCTAAATATCCTCTCACATGTGTTCCAAATTACGGCCCTCATTTGTTCCTGTCCTACCAGCTTTTTCACAGTTTTTGGGGTGATCAGCAAAAAGTGTGTGCTCTTTTAGGAAACAGAAGGTGAAGGCTAATGATTGAGAGGAACATCCAGGTCAAGAGAGGTTGGTGCGGACTGGTCCTGGTGGATTTTAAGGCACTTGATTGGAAAATTTGCCACCAATTTTAAGAACAAGTTGTAAGATGACACTTTTTAAAGGATATTAGGTGCCGGATAGATGGAACGACGTTTAAACACGCTGAATTGTTTGATGGAGCACAACATTTTAGACAGAGCAATAGGTCTCAGAGGTTTACCTCTGAGGAAGAGGCCTCTTCATGTGATACTGCCGTTGTTAGAAGAAGAGAAAGGAGACACTGTAAACAAATCGGTTGTGTCGTTTTAGCTCGCTGCCTCCTCTCATCGGAGCTGCTGAATAAAACATACACAAGACGTCTCCGCTGCCTGTCCTGCTGCCTGTTACACCTCCACTTTCACAAAATGAGAGTTAGGGCTTAAGAATCCTTTTGGATTAGCCAGTGCCTGGCTAGTGCTTAAGCCCCAACCGCCCCCATGATCTCAATTAAAAACTTGTGCCTCCAGCGAGGTTTTTGCACCCACTTTTTTTTTTTTTTTTTTTCACGCTGTGGATGAATTAGTGTAAAGAAGTAGGTGGAAATGGTTCTAAATGGTTCTCTCTTCCTTATCTCCATTTTTTTCTGTCCCCTCCGCAGATGATCCAGCTGACCAGCGTACTTGCCTTATCTGTGGAGATCGCGCCACAGGCCTGCACTATGGCATCATCTCCTGCGAGGGCTGCAAGGGCTTCTTCAAGCGCAGCATCTGCAACAAGCGCGTGTACCGCTGCAGCCGCGACAAGAACTGCGAGATGTCGCGCAAGCAGCGCAACCGCTGCCAGTACTGCCGCCTGCTCAAGTGTCTGCAGATGGGGATGAACCGCAAAGGTAAAGTGTGGACACATCACAGGGGACATGTTTTCATTTGAACCCTTAAATGGCTCCACCCAGAAAAAAACCAAACATGTTTTTTGATTATGAAATGTCCATTTTCAGGAAAAAGTAAATTTTCAACAATCTATATAACATTTTTTTTTCATTAAAGTGAAATCGTTTATTTTTAATGAGTAAAACTCGAGAAATAAAACATTTCCATATAACATAAACATGTTTTAAAGATGACTAAATTGAAGAAAAAACTAATAGTCATAAAAAAGCAACAACAAAAATCATATAATATGCAGTCCAGTCTTTTATAGAACCAGATCAGACTGTTTTTTTGGGGTGATGGATCTAATTTTTTTGCAGTTTCCCACAAACCATCGCTGGCTTGTTTTCCTTATACACTTCAATCTAGATCCATTCTTTTGGTGTCACTGCCTCCAGTGATCACAGTGAGCTTTGTCAATGTTCATAACTGTCTTTGAATCAGTTTCACACAGTATTTATCTGATAAATGACCCTATTTACATTGTAAACATCTTTTTTAAAAAGCCTAAAAAAATCATACTGATTATGATAAATTGAAAAAAAACATTAGATTTATCAAACTGACAACAGTTTATAAGCAGAAGACTTTGTATCTAATGGCAATATCTACATTTTGTATAAAAAATAAAATAAAAAAAATTGTTAGCAATACCAGCTTTACAGTTAATGGACATTTCTTGGTAGAGCATATTTTTGAAAAACTATTATTAAGTCAGACTTTTGATCATTTACATCATTCTGTTCAGTAACAACTAAACTAAATCACTAAATATTTTCAGTTATGAAAACTACATGTCACATGCCAAGAGTGATTTATCTGATGCTAACTTCCTGGAAGGAAGCCACGTGCACCCTTAACCGTGGGGTTCTCTTTGGCCTAACTTGCTTCAATGAGAACTAGACTGGCTCAGTCAGGTTGGATTAGTACAGCGCTGCCTCCTAGTGGACGATGATTGTAAATGACCCATCAGTGCCCCTTCAGCCTTGATGGCCTCATTTTAAATGATTTATTCTCCAAATACTGTGATAAAAGCAATCTTGTCTTGACACGTGAAACAGATTTACTTTAACTCCCAGCTTTTAACAAACCATTCCCAGGAAACAGAAAAAAAAAACATCTCTGCCTGCCAACAAAAACAATAAAAAGTTATGTTTGAACCGGACAGAAAAAAAATCCCCACATGGAAATAAATGATGTGAAGCAAAGCACTGTGGTTTGTTTCAGCCACTAGGTAGAGCTCTGATACTAAACCTGGATCATGATGTGTTCATGTACCAAATGTAGATTTAGATTCCTGTTCTTTCTTTTTTTTTTTACCATGTAGCAATCAGGGAGGACGGCATGCCAGGAGGGAGGAACAAAAGCATCGGGCCTGTTCAGGTAAATCACTGACTTCATGCTGAATACCAGAAATGTTGTTTTCGTGACATCCGCTGACCCTCTGCCTGCTTAGAGTCACTTTATACACATTCTCGCTGCTCAGTCCCGGAGTTAGCTCGCTCCACGTGAATGCATTCAGAAACGTCCGCTTCCATTAAAAGACGGCTTTATTTCTAAGCCCTAATGAAAGGGAGGACCTCTCTGTCATTAATAGGGAATGAATTGCTGTTTCAGTATGTGTGCTGAATTGATAGAAAAATGAAAGTGAATTGACCCCGGCCACAGATACAAGACACCACATTTTCTGGCATGCTAATGCCTTTCAAAATGGCTTTTGTCTGTGTTTTTTCTCCCTTCATGGACCGGCAAGGATTCTATTATTTTAGGTGTGTGTGTGTATAAGCCAATCAAATACACACACAGACCTGTATGCCTCCTTTTCTTTCTTTCTTTCTTTCTTTCTCTAGCTCCCTGTATCACTGTGTGATTGCGTCCTTGCTCCTCAACATATTAGTGAAAAGCAGTGCGGCACTAGTCAATGCTAATCAATTGAACTGAGACACATGATGATGTGCTGTAAGCTCCAAAAAAAGCCCACCCTCTCTTTATGTGTGTGTGTTTTAGATCACAGAGGAGGAGATAGAGCGGATCATGTCGGGGCAGGAGTTCAAGGAGGACGCCCCGGAGCACACCTGGGGCAACAACGGCGACAGCGACCACAGCTCCCCGAGCAACGGAGCCTCGGAGGGCAACCAGCCGTCACCCGCCTCCACTCTGTCATCCAAGTGAGTCGTTCATCTCATCCACTCAGCCGCGTAGCGCCAGGCACTCGCCCCACCATTGAGATAATGAGCCGGCCCTGACAGTCTAACACCTCGTTCCCATCTCACCCAGACTTTAGTTAAGGTATTCATCAGCCTGAAGAATGCCTGAATATGCGGCTCCTCAGGCTCAGTGATGATAGCGAACACAAAGGAACTCGCTGCACTATCTTGCTGGTCTTGCCGTGGAGACGAGCGCATCGTCTATCTGCACTCATCAAGGACAAATATTGTCTAGCTACTCGCACGGCCGTATTTATTTTAGTCTCATTATCACCGCAGCCACACAGCCTGATAGCTATTCAGAGGAATACTTGTTTTATCAAATGGAATCTGAGCAACAATAACAGCGTGCAGTAAAGGCTTTGGTATGCACTGCAGGTACAAAATGAACTGCAAAGTTTTGTCTACAAGTGTCTTAAAAAAAAATTGCAAAGATTTTTTCATGGTAAAGATAGCGGAGCGCCACCAAAAGGTTAAGGGTTAGAAGGTTTAAAAGGAACAGTCTGTATGTCCTGTACAGAGATATAGTAGTTACAGGACGTGTTAAGCCTAGCTCAGCACAAACACTGAAAGCACGGAAACTACTAATACTACTTAATACTCTTATCAACATGGGAGTGGGCAAATATGCTCCTTTATGCAAATGTATGTATATATTTATTATTGGAAATCAATTAACAACACAAATCAATGACAAATATTGTCCAGAAACCCTCACAGGTACTGCATTTAGCATAAAACAATATGCTCAAATCATAACATGGCAAACTGAAGCCCAACAGGCAACAACAGCTGTCAGTGTGTCAGTGTGCTGACTTGACTATGACTTGCCCCAAAACTGCATGTGATTATCATAAAGTGGGCATGTCTGTAAAGGAGAGACTCGTGGGTACCTATAGAACCCATTTTCATTCACATATCTGGAGGTCAGAGGTCAAGGGACCCCTTTGAAAATGGCCACGCCAGTTTTTCCTTGCCAACATTTAGCATAAGTTTGGAGCGTTATTTAGCCTCCTTCACGTCAAGCTAGTATGACATAGTTGGTACCAATGGATTCCTTAGGTTTTCTAGCTTTAAACGGAGCCCACTACGACCTCTGAAATATCGCAAATCCTCTATATGGCTGACTGTATGTAACCTTTGACCTTTCGTGTGCTTCCAGTCGCTCTGTGGAAATGAACGGCTACACAGCGGCCCTCAGGGACCAGTACATCAACACCTCCATGTCCACACACTACCAGCTCCTGCCTCACCTGTTCAGCTACGCCGCCCAGTCTGGTCTGCTGGCCCCACAGCCCCGCAGCCTCTACCCACAGTCCCACCCGCTGGTCCTGCAGCTGGTGGCTGCTGAAGACCTGGCCCCACTGGCAACCCCTATGCTTATAGAAGACGGGTGAGTCAATATGTACACAAGATACTACATACCCTAACTCATTCTGTTGATATAACCTGGACGGTGTACCTCCCCAGTAAATCCAGTATATGCTGACGGGAAGCTCTAGGTTGTCCTTTCATCATGTGACTATTGATTTAAAGGACCATACCAACATTTTGTTATATTTTTGCCAATTAAATACAAACTGCTAGCACATACTTGAAAAACTCCGTTGGAATTCACACAAGCCAAAAAGTTTTTCTTCAATTTAACCAGATCATGAGTCACTGTCTTCTTTTCAACATATTCAGTAATAAAAAAATAAAACACGTCAGTGCAGTGATATTTCAAATTTGATGCAGCATCCACCACATTGGCTAATAACTTGCATAACGTATGACAATAGAGCTTGTCACAGTTTATTTTTTTATCCTCATACGGCCCATTGGCAGGTATTATGAGTATTAGTGAGATGTGGGCACGGTGACTTCAGCACTGAATATGTAGTTAATCATATTGCATCAGAGTGAACACACCACATCTGGTTTCATATTTACTTCTTTCATTTATTGCTTCTTACCCTTAACTCCATTTGTGTGTGTCCCAGGTACAAAGTGACCCAGGTGGAGCTGTTTGCCCTGCTGTGTCGCCTGGCAGACGAGCTGCTCTTCCGCCAGATCTCCTGGATCAAGAAGCTGCCGTTCTTCTGCGAGCTCTCCATCGAGGACTACACCTGCCTGCTGAGCTCCACCTGGCAGGAGCTCATCCTGCTCTCCTGCCTCACCATCTACAGCGCCCAGATCTTCGGAGACCTGGCCGACGTCACCGCCAAGTACACGCCGTCTGACGATGAGCTGCAGGGGTGAGTGGCGAGGACTCGGAGAGGGAAGAGTCTAGTTATCTCTCAGAACACTTGAATTACAATATGCTGAAAGGTTATTATAGGATTTTTGCCCAATGAAGCCAAAAATATACTGCCCTACTGCCACTTTAATACTGCCCCGAACCAGATGTTGGACATAGTTACGTCCGACATCTGCATTCACATATTAGAAGAATGACTGAAGAAATAACCCTCATTCATAAGTGTTGGTAATATCTCACCTACAGTGACTCATATTGCCTCCTACTTCTCTTTTGTGGAGGCTATCGCACCATTAACATACACAAGATATTAAACGCTAGATTTAGCTTCGGGGGTGAGCCGTGCCAATTCAATATTTCACTCAGAAGAAAGGTGGATATCATGAATTAAATGTTCCCCCACTGCAACAACAATCGTCTAGAAAGGGCGAGACGTTCCACTCTGTGAGCTCAGTATCTCCAAGAGTTTGATAGTTTTCCTTATAACAGCAGGGGAAAGCATTGTTGTTGGATGAGGGCCAGTGAAGTGGTGCGTGAACGGGAGGACTCCTCAGGACAGAGCTGTGGCTAGCACCGTCTGGCATGTGAAATACACGCATGTCGGTAGAAAAGGATGTGCGGGGGTCTGGATCTGTGTAAATCAGACCGGAATCATCTGACCTCATGACACACATTCTGCTAATATACGGTGCATGTTCCGCTGCTTCGCTCCATTTGCCTGCGGTTTAGGAGTGAATATCTGATTTACAGTGACGGCGCTAAACTTTTGTGAGAACTGTGAGAGCCAGAAAGACAGGGAATTGAGCTTTGATGAGCGGAATTAAACTTTGTTGAATCTTTCGAACTCGTTCAGAAAGCTGTGGGATTAGCAAGACGTTTAAGCGCTTTCAGTAGATCTGACGTATTCCCTCCCTAATTTTTGCCTTTGCTCATTGAAGCATAGAAGCTTAAGATAATGGGGCTTGAGGGATTTTTATATTTTTTGACAGTGGATTTTAATGTGAACATGTTGGACAGTAAACCTAATAAAACGCAGTCTTTATCATCTTCTGTTTTGTTTGGAGAATAGCTTCAAACGGTACAAACCCTAACCCCTCTGGAGACATTATTTGTTATATTAATATATATATATATATATAATATTCACCACTACATTGTTCCAGCATTAATTGACAAGTCCGTGTCTGATTTCCTCAGCTTCAGCGAGGACGGTATGGAGGTGATGGAGAGGTTGATATATCTGTTTCGCAAGTTCCACCAGTTGAAAGTCAGTAATGAGGAGTACGCCTGCATGAAAGCCATCAACTTCCTCAACCAAGGTAAGAACGCGACCTCTGCTATTACTGACTTGAAGCTTCTCTTAACCCCTTACAGTATTCCCCGCATGACTCTCTCTCTCTCCTTTTCATCTGTATCTCTGCAGATATCAGAGGACTGTCCAACACCTCCCAGCTGGAGCAGCTGAACAAGCGCTACTGGTATGTGTGTCAGGACTACACTGAATATAAGTACCCGCACCAGCCCAAACGCTTCCCCGAGATCATGATGTGTCTCCCGGAGATCCGCTGCATCGCAGGTAAGGCCTCTAAGTACTGTATAGTGCAATGGTATTGGGTATGGTGTAATGAACACTGCTGCCTGTAGGTAACTTTAGAAATGTGCTCTTGTTTCAAACTACCAGTAAGAATGCTGTGGTTCTTAATGTCATTCCTCTTCTCCTACCACTTAATATATGTATTTTTTTGGCATCGCCAAAAAAAATGGCATCTATTTGGTTCCATCAGTCGGGCCAATGACGAAAGTCTTTTTGGGCCCAATGGCATCATGTGACAGACCCGGAAGTTGTAATTGCACCGTTTGGCCACTGCCAAAGATTGTCTCCAAAGCTTGACGCTCTTCCTGGAGGCTTGAGTCATACTCACCACTCTGAGTTTACCGCTTTAAAGGGCAAACACTCACTAATACATTTCAGTTCCTTCAAGGTGTTTTTAGTGTTAAGTTACTGTCTATGAAACTCAACACTTCCTGCACTGATTGAAAACCTCCCCAACAGCTCAAAGGGCATAAT
>CAKALU010039114.1:0-17284 GCA_916700995.1 Hozukius guyotensis
CAGAGTTGTTGATAGTGAAGGGGTTGGGGGGGGGGAATTGACAAAGTGCAAACAGCATGTGGATGTACAGACACGGGCTGTGAGACAGACAAAAAAAAGAGACAGAGGGGGGGAAAGCAACAGGGTACAGAGACAGAGAGGAGACAGAGACAGGAAGAGGGAGTGAAAGACAGCCAGCCTGAGAGAGTGACACAGTGCAGTCCTGAGAGAGAGAGAGTGTGTGGGTGAATGTGAGAGCAGCGCTAGCTAACTCGTCTGTCAATCTGAATCTTTGATTGACACCTCGGGGTCCGGCGCTCCTCTCTTAGCCCACTGGCTCTTCCTGTCAGGATGTAGGGCACAGGGTCACACACTCACACGCACATAAAACACACACACACACGTACACAAACGTGTAGAGAGAAGATGACATACCTACTGCAATAGACACACACATCCTGACATGATAGGAAATATGGTGTGCAGGCGGGGTCTAGCAGAGGCGAGGTCTCCTGTGGTATCCACTCTTGCTGACTGGACCTTAACCTTTGACATATGACCTTTGACCTTTACACTGTCAGCATTTTTACTGGACCCATCTTTCACATCAGACTCTGTATATGGGTAGGGGTGTGTGTGTGTGTGTTGTGTGAGTTTGTCTGTATATTTATTTTTTTACGTTTATGCACATGCTACAAATCTCTCTCTCTCTCTCTCTCTGTCTCTCTCTCTTTCTACACAATCACACAAGCAATATCATAAAACAATGTGTGTTAACATGCATAAAACTGCATACACATTTTTAAATACTCACACACACACACATGGCAGTGTCCTTTGATGGAGGGATGATAACAATGTGTCCTCTACAGTATGTCCTGACCTCTCACAGTTACTCACACTGCAGGCTGAATCACTGCGTCTGTGTGTCTGTGTGTGTGTGTGTCAGAAAACTAGCAGCATTAGTATAACACTGTTAAAAATGCACTTCCATTTCTATTCATGTAATACAATTTTCTGAATTTCTTAAATATCTCAACTTTGAGGGGAGAGGGGGAGAGGGGTAAAACTAAAATTTCCAAGAAAATCTTGGATATTCTCTGAGATTATAAAGTCATACATTTGCGAGAATAAACTCAGAAATTATCTGAGATTAAAGTCACAAATTATGAGAAAAAAGCTCAGAAAAATAGATTTGTCAAGGAACCACATCGCTTCACTTTGCAATGCCGGATCAACCTCATCGCACCACAGATGATTAATTGTATTAGTATTTATTTATGTTCATAAAAGAACACAGCATGAACATGGAAGAGAATGTGTATATGTATCTTTCAGGACCTTCACCTTGCTCCGAGGCCATCCTTACCATAAGAACATTACTTTAGGCGCAACAAAATTCAGACAGCGGTTAAGTTTGTGATTTTAATATCAGAGGATTTCTGAGTTTTTTTCACGCAAATGTATGACTTTATAGTTTCAGAGAATATTGTAGTTTTTATTCTCATAAATCTATGATTTTATGTCGTAAATTACCACTTTAATCTCTGAGAATGTTCAAGGTTTTTTTCCCGTAAATTTATGGATTTGATCTGGGAAATTCCGAGTTTTTTCTCAGAATATTACCACCCTCCCCCGGCTCCGTAATTATTATTTTTTTGTACTAATACGCCATCATAAATTAAAAATGTAATTCTGAATTTATTGTATATTTGAATATTATTCTCTGTGTCCTTGAAGGTATACTGCAGGGGACAAATGTAATTGTTTTTCTTTTCTTTTTTTTGCATACTGTATGTCTTTCTTACAGTGTGAAAGTCAAGTGAAAACTTTCTGTTATGCATGCATATAATTAACAACATCTATTGAAAGACATGATCAAACCAAAGGGCAAATTTGTGCATATTTAATGAGAGATGGATTCTTTGCATAATATACTGCTAGAATGAAAAAAAACATGTTTAAGTTGAATGTTTGAATGTGAATAAGAGCTGATGGTGTTTTCTCTTAAAACCTGATCTTGGATACGTTTTACCACAAACATTGACCTTCCCAAAATGTACCCACCAGATTGAGCGGCGATGACAGTTTCGAAATCACACATATTACACATTTTTTAAATCAATGTAGTTTAACACCTGCACTGGCAGTGATGCGAGGACAACTGATCCGTCCAAGCAGCTTCAGTTAATGGAAGGAGATGTGATGTGTTCTTGCTTTACATGTTGTATCTGTGTAGCTTTCATGTCTTATTTTAAAATATCACATGCACATACACACATATACACTAATGAGAGGAAGTGTCCATCTGGCGGTCTTGGTGTGTGCGCGTGCGTGTGCGTGTGCGTGTGAGCACCAGTAGGGGTTTGTGACTAATGGGGTCATTATTGATGCTGAGTCAGGATTACCGCTGATTGCAATGGTTGGATACCGACCTAACGAGTCTACAAATACACACACACACCTCTCACGTGTGTATGCACATACGCATGCACTCTCTCTCTCTCTTTCTGTCTCTCTCTCTCTCACACATTTTCATTTCTTTCAGGCTCTCATAGGTGCACTTATGCACATAAACCTCCCACCTCAACTAATAAACTCACTCACAGATATCTCCCGCTCTCAACCTCTCTAGACCTCTTTTGCTCTTACACACACACACACACACACACACACACTATTCAATATATGCTTTACACACACACATACACACTTTGACACACACACCATGAGCTCGATATAACCAGACAGGTGGCAGGTGTTGTGTTCGGTAACCAGACACTTCCTTATTTTTGACAGTCCTACAAATAATCCTTACACACACACACACACACACACACACACACACACACACACACACACACCTAAAGCACATGCACACTGGTACATACTGTACATTAACATACAGTGTACATGACACATTTACCAAACAGAAAACAGTTTTGGTTAGAAACAGCTGTGAGAAAAACCCACTTCATTAAGTGTGCCCAGGCAGATATCCCTGGCTCAGCGCAGTGAGCTGTGTTCCAAGCATTACATCAGACAAAACTCCTAAAAAGTCCAACTTAAAGAGAACACGTTGACATTATTTTTGACTACAAAAAGGAATGACCAAATGCAGGTCAGAGTCACCTGCAGTACTCGGCTCTAGCAGAGCTTCGTCAAGTTAGAGAAAATAACCCTGATGATGTCATGCAGGTATGGTCTAAAAAAAGATGCTATTGGTTACACTAATAGCAAATGTAGGATTCAGTGTTTTTGGAGCTTGCTCTATATCTTCATCCTCTGTGGCTTCAATTTGGACCATTCTTGTTTTAGCCATGCCAGCGTCATGTCTCCCGGAATGACAATTTCGTCGATCCACCACTTTGGTTAAGGCCGAAATATCAACAACTATTAAGGCTGTTACACACCGGCAGCGCTTTTATGTGGGATTAATTCGCACATCAATATCTTTTTTCAACACGAATATTACGCGGCAAAAAAAGCTAATAATTTTTTTTCCGATGAGGACGATTTATTGCCCTTTTGCACCACAAAATAGGAATCAACCAATCACGTTGTGTGGAAACAGTTGTGTTGCACCTATATTTATGGAACAAGAACACGGACGGAGGCTTCGTAGTCCGAACTAAGATGGCAAACTACTTTTACTCCTCCTCGTTATCTTTCACAATAAAAGCCCTAGACATATTGACATTTCCGTGTCATTTATTTGTCATGCCCCTGGCGCGTAAAGGCCTTTAGCTGGATTTTCATGGAATTGTATACAGATGTTCCCCAGAGGATGAATCCTGCTGACTTTGGAGATTCCCTCTCTATACTTCTAGCATCACTGTCAGGTCAAAGTCTTCACTAATGCAGCAAAATATTTTAACATCTACAAGATGGATTGGTACACATTTCTGGTACGGACATTCATGGTTCCCAGATGATGTCTCCAAAGGACTTTGGTGACTGTGGCTGACTTTTCTTGTAGCGTCACGAGCAGGTTTACATTTGTAAACCTGTTTAATGTTGTAATGTTTACCTATTGTTCGCAGTTTCCATCAATGGGTCAGAATTTTTATATGTCCAATACTTTTGTATCTATGCCTGCACGCCGGCGACAGCCGTAGCATCATGTTTTCTTGATGTCCGTCCATCCGTCCGTCTGTACGTCCGTGTGGTCCATTCTTGTGAATGCGATATCTCAGGAACGCCTAGAGGGAATTTCTTCAAATTTGAACCCAAACGCCCACTTTGTCACAAGGATGAGCTGATTAGATTTTGGTGGCCAAAGGTCACTGTGACCTCACAAAACATGTCTTTGGCCATAACTCAAGAATTCATCTGCTAATTATGACAACTTCACACAAATGTCGAATCAGATAAAATGATGAAATGATGACATTTTAGACAGACATGGATGAACTGCAACTTGACTGGTTGGCTGAGGCATACAACTGCAAGGCGATAATTCTATTTTACGATGAGCTGCTAGTGTGACTGTAGACTCTGTTAATCTCTCTCTCTTGTGGGCTTTAAGTACTATAGTAAACTGCTGAAATGCCCCCTTTAACGTGTAAAACAAAAATACCTCATTTTTTTGTTTTTCATTTATTGCAATTTGCTTGGAATCATTCATTTGGACAACATACTTTTGTAACATGATATTATCATATCACAGTTTTTTAAAGCTTAACCATTGCTGACCTTTTGCGCTGTCTCTGAGGTGTGAGGTGATCATCACTGCTCTCACCTTGGGGAAACCAAGAGCTCAGCGAGTCCCGGTGATCTAAAGTACCTTCAGATAGGTGATGCACAGCTTTGAACACAGACTAAATGTCAGCATCGTGATTTCCCTGCCTCAGCATCATGAATAAACAAACATTCACATCAAGACCATCCCCAACATTTAACACCACAATTATTGCTCCCGCGTTTGTACACACATGTGGATGCATCTGGTGTGTATGTGTATGTGTGTGTGTGTGTGTGTATGTGTGGCCTCATTAAGTCCCTCCAAGGGAGTTGCCCTATCCAGAGTATCACAAACACATACAGTATCTTCTTGAGCCCTGAGCTGATGATCATATCCATTCTTGGTTCAATAAGTCGTTAGAGTAAACCATGTGATTGGCACATGGAACGACGATAAGGATTGGAGCAGCATGTGGGTGTTTGTAATTATAAAATGTTTGGCTCTGCTGGTGTTACAATATGCCTATGTATTTATTCAGCTGTGTGCCATCTTTGTGTGCGTGAGTTTCCGGTTGTTTCCAGGAGTGATGCGCTTTAGCACATGAATTACACACTCAGAAATCTTTATTCTCAATGACAACTCAGCAGTGTAGCCCCAGGTTTTAATCATAGACTGTATATAAGAAGTGGACGTAGCCACCGTGACATCACCTGCTGGTTTGTAGACTATACCGTTTTGAAGCCTTGAGGTGGAGTTTCGGCCGTCGCCATCTCGGTTTTTTAGAGCATGAAGTGACCATATTTGGACGAGAGGGTGGAGCTGGGGAGGGAAATGCATTGCTACACCTCTCTCCTGATTGACAGCTCGCCATGGTAATGACCTGACAATCACAAGGTAGCCACACCCTAAAGCATACCCTGCTTTATGGTCTATTTGACTCTAAATGGGACCATCATTTACTAAATGAACATCATGCTGTATTGAAGAAACTAGCGTTTGAGACCATACACTCATGTTTACAATATTTACTGAGGTAATAAATCAATTGAGAAGTACGGTCATTTTTTCTCATAAGCTGTGTCTCAATTTGGATACTTACGTTAGTACACTTCCATGTAGTACGATACTTAATTGCATATAGTGCGTGAATTTGGACGGGGTAGTGTTGTCCAAAATTGCACACGACTGTTGTGCACTCACCGGAAGCTCGGTAGATCAGCTGTTGATAGTCAGCCATGGACAACATGCCGTATCAGCAGTAATTCAATTCAGACGGCAAAAATTAACCCAATAATGTCTTCTATCTGCTACAGTATAGTGGTACTTAGTGGAAGAATATTGCATGTATAACTTAAATTTGTATAGCTCTGTGTTCGACGTTTCAATCGCAAGCGCTGCAGCTTCCTCACCCGCCATTTTTTAAAATATGTTCCAAACTCAAGGGCCCCTCCCCTTCCGCTACATAGCAACGATGGCGACTGTTGAGGGTGAGAAGTGTCCAGTGTTCCACACTCAACGTTTTGACTGTTTTGACTGTTTTGAGTGCAACATCTAGGTATTTAGGGTGCACTGCATTTTGTCATACTTCTCAGTGTAGACTTCTATACAATCAGACTTCTTTTTGCAACCAGAGGAGTCGCCCCCTGCTGGCTTTTAGAAAGAATGCAAGTTTATTCACTTCCACAGTGGCTTCACTTTAAAGAGCCGGAGGCTACGTCCACTTCTTTTATACAGTCTGGTTTTGATGAAAGCATGAGTGGTATGTCGCATGTGTGTATGCCTGTGTGTGCGTGTGTATGTGTGTGTATATATTCCTGTGAGTGTGTGAGTGTGTGTGCGTGTGTGTGTGTGTGTGTGTGTGTCCAGCTCTATGTGCAATGTGACAATGTTCATTGTTCCTGAAAGCTACTCCTTTCTAAATCAAGTCTTTTATGAAGTTCTGCTGCTCTGGGCAGACCATTAACATTTCATGTCACCCTGGCTCACTCTCTTCCTTACTCCTATGGGCATTAAGCAGAAGTTTCCTTTTTGAATAATCCCTGGCTACTGCAGTCTGCAAAAGCAAACCACAGTGGCCATGCTGTGTTTATTGAGATCTTTTTTGTTTTTTTTGTTTGTTTTTTAGAGTTTAAAAAGTTGACAAACCGCTGTTAAGTTTGACCCTGAGCTCAAACTTTTGCACATGAACTTTTAATCCCAGTTTAAATGTTCATTTTGACAAAGTGATTTTCATAATGCCCATGAAGGAAAAGAATTTTTTTTAAAATAAGAGTAGAGCCGTAGGGGGGGAAATTTTCTCATAAGTTTCATCACTTTGCCAGACTTAATAGTCTCTTTCTCTCGCTATGTCCTCAGTTTCTTAACATTCACCGCTCACTTGTCAGTTCTGAAGCGCAGCTTGCCTTAAGTATCGGGATTCAGCGTGTAAGCTCATCTCATTATCCCCGTTTGTGTGTGGACGCGCCTGTTTGCGTGCGCTTCATGTATGAGTGTATAACTGACTGTGAGAGTGTGAGTGAGTGATGGGTGTGTAAGCCCCCCTCTCTTGCGCTCTGTTTGAAATAAAGCGACAGATAATCGCAGGGCTCTGGCGAAGCGAGCTCATCTGAGCGCCAATCGATACGGGTGCCATAGCTTCAAAGCAACCCTTCAAAGAGGAGAGAAATAGCCATATGCTCTACGTGCTCCGCGTGTGTGTGTGTGTGTGAGACGGATAGAGGGAGGGCGAGAGAGCCAGAGCAAATGTGTGGGGAAAGAGAGAGAGAGAGGGAGTGAGAGAACAAAAGGAGGAGAGAGACAGAGTCAGGGAGTCTCTCTGTGCAGATGAAAACAGTTTTCATTTGGTAGCAAACATTCTCATATCACAGTTGACATGCGAAGTGCTTGTGATGCAACTGATGTCGCTATTTAAATTGGACAAAATCATTGTTTCGTTAGCTGGTAATCTCCTGATATTATGGCTCTGTCATCTTTTATTCAGCAAACCGGCAGCAGCTGTGGCCTTTGTTGAGAAAATGGGCTGGGAGGAGAGACACACACACACACACACTGAGAGAGAGAGAGAGTTTAAAGACCGGGAGATAGCGTGTGTGTGTGGTGTGAGTGAAGCAGAGAATAGACTATACAGTGTCTGTATAGAGACAGTGGGAACTGTGCAGGAAGGAAGGAGTGCGGGGACGTGAGGATGACAGAGTGAGAACGGGAGAAGGAGGTGTACAGAGACGTGTTTCTACGTGAGACTAAGAGAGGGAGAGAGAGAGAGATCCCCGAAAAACATGCTGTGTTTAGCGGTGCCATCTCACCTTCCGCAAAGTGAAAATGAGAATGTATTTTTGACTCGTCAGTGTAAAAAAACCTGTCTGCAAGTTTGTGCGTGAGCCCCGAGTGTGATAGAATAAGTGGCTCTGCCTGCCCACAAACATAATTGTATAAAGTGTGCATGTGTGTGTGTGCGTGTGCATGTTGTGAGAGAAAGTGCGCGTGCATACTTGTGTGTGCCGGCATGTTTAATTAGCTGAGACGAGCAGGTGTAAAACAGTAATTAATGACACAACTGACTGACTTTCATTATGTCCACATGAGCCTCTCGTGCTGGCTGAGCAAACACACACACACACACGCACATGCAAACATACTTTACATTTGAGTCTTTATGTATGCATGTGTTTTAGAGAGAGTAAGTGTGTGTGCTTTACTACGAAATAGTAGAGCGACGGCGAGTCGAGCGAGTGGACACAATCATCACACACGTCGCCGTTCGGCCACTCAAACACTCATTTAGTTTGCAAATGGACTCATTACTAATGAATCACAAGCTGCTTTAGAGCAGGCTGAGCACACAGTAATGGTTTGGATATTCTCCAGAACTACACACACACACACACGCACACACACAATCACACTGACAGAGATTGAGAGTGAGTGTCCAAAAGCCCCAATTACCTTCACATCCAATGTAAGAGAACAAGCTAGAGAGCTAATTACAAGTCCCACACATGGAGACGGGAAACATTCAAACACACACACACACACACTCAAACTCAGGCAGATAATATGTCACCAGTAATAGCATTCCTCTTGTTTTTGTCCGTGATTGTTAGTGTTTACAACGAGCTCGTTATGGGAAAATACGGCCGTGTCACTGTATTATTACCATAAGTCATGATTACAAGCCCTGAGCCCAACGATCTTTATTAAATCATCAATAAGGCGGTGTAATTGAGTAATTCCATGTTTTAGCCGGATTGATTTACACTTCAGCGCTCTGACGGCGTTGAACGAGATCAAATTATATTAGATGCCTCCAAATGCACCATGTTGTCGTTCAGTAAGTGGAATAAATATGTTTTTTATTTATCATTAAAGTGCTATCAATCTTTTTCTCACATGGTGCGTTGCCAAGACATAAATACTGCTGATTCTTTCTCTCTCTATCTCTCTCTGGTGAGTGAGTGAGACGGCAGTGATTGGACAGAGTAATTGGACCTAATGAATATGTCAACTGCCTGTTTCTTTCTCTCTCCATTAAACACAACTGGATTAGATTTACTGTGCTGCTTCGCTAACAACTTAAAGACTCCATCAGTAGGCTACTTTCCACACACACACATACACACACACAGATTGGCTTAGCTCAGTAGATCAATGGCCTCTTGGTCAATGTCTCCTTCGGGAGGGTAATCTATCTGCTCCTCACTAATGAAACACTCTGATCGCTGCGTGTGTGCGTGTGTGTGTGTGAGAGAGAGTGTCTGTGTGTGGGTTTAAATGTCTTTGTGCATTCATGGGTGTCAGATTGTGTCTAGAGTGTATGGATATGGTGTCATGTTGTTTGTTCTTAGGTTAATTAGAGACTTTATCTACCATTTTGTGAACTGTAAGCCGCACATGTACACAGCATAGTTAACTGTGTATGTGTGTTTCAAATTTGCCCTTATGAGAACTTTAAAGAATAATTGCTTTGGCAAATCTCATGTCAATAATACTGAAATAACATCTTCACCTAAAAGATTCTCTCACAACTACAGAAAAAAACAATGGTACAATGAAAGTTGGTGGTGACACAGATGTGTAGTTTGTGTCATTTGGCTGCCACTTTTTGAAAAAACATCTTCAACACTTTCTAATTCTAACACATTGTTTTCTGTCAGCACCTTTTTTCAAAATAGTTACCAAAGTATCTTCATACTTAAGACTAAATTGTCTTTGACAGGTGAGAAATTTGCTGCTGTTCTATCTCTTTGGTGTCGAAAAATGTTTTTTTTTTAAGCCCTATGCTGAAATACTAACACCAAATAAAGCGTGTGAAGCCCCTGAGAGTGCAACAACTCAAAATGGTCACACAAAGGCAACAAATGAATAAATTTCTTTCCCTACAAAAAGCAAAAAAATAAGTCTTGTGCGTCCTTATGGCCTGATGGTTGACCACAACGTCCCCATTTCAATGCAGGCCGTGGACCTTTATTGCATGCCATACCCCGCTCTTTCTCTTGCCATGTTTCTTCTCTGTAAATCTACTGTCACCATCGGAAAGTTATGGAAGTTTCCCGGTCCTGTGAGGGACGGCATTTTTTTCCCAACCCCGGCAGATACAGATATTCAATAGGTCATTTTAGCTGTCGCATCACGACTGGTGCAATCTGTTAGCAGCATTTATTACTGAAACATGTCATAGATCGAAAGAGGAAACTGCGGCCGACAGTGCAGATGCCGCAAAGCGTGCTAAAATAACAGATTTATTCAAGCAGTCTGCAGATGATAATGAGGGCAAAAAACATTGTGAATATAGTGTGCTTTGTGATATAGTGTAAATACATTGTTCTTTATGTAAATATAGCATGCTTTGTGTGAATATGTAGTGTGAATAGAGTCTGCTGGCTCTAATTTAGTTCTGTGTTTAAACACTGTTGACTGTTTTGCAATATCTTGAATAATTCTGATAATAAAAAGCAGGCTATTAAGTCAAATTACGTGTATGCACGCACAAACATGGTATGCCACTATGACCATTGTGATTCAAACAAGATATGAACACTATCACCCCATCCTTAGTCTGGTTATACAGTAAGGCTGGTTGTTCTGTAGCAACCACCTGGAACTGTAATGTACCACTTCTCTTTATTAGCTTGTAATTACAGTTTTCAGAGTCTTAGATGCAACTTATTGTGTATTCAAGTTCTATATAGAGTCAAATAACAAAATGGTACCTGGACTGTGGTGACCTTTTCAGAAAACCAAGTAGCGAGAGCATTGTTTTTCAAGTGAGCTCAACCTTTACAATATGTCTGACAGCATTTAAGTTATCATCTGCAAATTAAGTTTAAGTTAACTTTCCCCCTGCAGATATATGCAGATACATGGAGCCCGAAAAAGTGACAAAATACTGTGTAGTAAAAGGCAAGTCAGATATATATCTGCATTTTTGCAGAACACCAGGGCCCTCAGTGCGCAAGCTGGCCACTTGGCCCCTGGGTGCTTATAGCATGAACTAACCACTAGGGCAACCCAGACCCCTCAGTGCTTACAATGTGAGGCCCATTGGCGTTTAAAGAGTGAGCTGACCACTGGTCCCTAGTGGGGCTTAAAGTGTGATCTGATCACTAGGGCCCCTGGGCCTCTCTGCACTTACAGTATGAGGGTCTCCGGGCCCCTCCGGGCTTAAAGCATGAGCTTCCTGCTGACCTGCAGCTCTTACAATGTGAAGCCCCTCTGTGCGTGTGAGCTGACCACTAGGCCAACCGATAATAATAAGTTCTTCATAGATCTAGCCTCTTAATTTTGCTCTTTAAGTGCACCAAATTGATGCATCTAACTTTAAAATGTACAAAAATGTCTTCCGGGGGAGCATGTCCCTGGCCCCCCCCTAGATCCAAGGTCACCCACCACAGTCTCACAAAATCCTGTGGGAAACACTGCTCCCTAAAAGCCCAAACTCACTCTCAGCCATGCCAGAGGCAAGTTTAGTTCAGCTGTTGAAAGAGAGAGTTTAATTAAATTAAGAATTATTACAAGAAAATCCACTGTTAAAAAGGCTATTTTTATTACGGTTCAATAAATGCATGATGTTTCCAAAGTCAATGAGTAATCGTGTTAAATAATTGCGATTGTGATTTTTGCGATAGTCGAGCAGCCCTAGTTACCGTAGCTAGCTATAGAATGACAAAAGAGAGCTAGAAAGAGTTCAAACCCTGACTCCTTTCTCACCTGTGCTCAGCTGGCCAATCACGGCGTGTTAATGTCGGTTTTGGAAAGTAACCAAAATATTTGGACACAGCCCCCGCCTAATCTGACATCAAAAAGGTGTATGGGGTGGAGGGGGTTTCACAAGCTATTCGACCTTTTGACAAGCACTTCTGATGAGTAAACTGGCAGCTTAAGGGTGTTTGCATCGTCTCTGTCCAAGGCCGCATGTATTGCAGCCAGGGGAGCGTAGCAGTGTGAAGTACAGTAGGTCAGCGGTTGGCAAGGGAAGACAGAGAAGAACAAAACCCAACAAACCAGTACTATCTCCCCATTTCCTGCTCTGCTCTACTGGGGTCTGATAAAGTGTGGAGCTGCAGAGGATAGGAATAAATATTGTACAGGTTCCAGAGAATCAGCAAATCCATGAGGGCTATTTCTAGAATATTTTTTTCTTTGTTTGTTTATTCAAACTCTGCAAGTTCTCTCTTAAACAGCCCCCTCAGAAGCAGATTTGAGAGCAGACTCTTTTATGATTTGTTTATAAATGATGCAACTGTCAAATATACTCAGTGCAGCAGAAACTGCTTCACTTTGCTTCCTCATGCAGATCTGGTCCATATTACCAGTCAAAGCTGTCAAAACCCATCTCAGCTAGACTTAAACATTTGCAAAAAATATGATCGTGATCATTTTATGCATTTTTACTCTAAAATAGATTAATGATCTCACAGACCGACTGTTATTTTTATGCTCACGCGCCGGTGACAGCCGTGGCCGGAGGTATTATATTTTCGGGTTGTTCGTCTGTATGTGCGTCCGGTCCATTCTCGTGAACGCGATATCACAGAAATGCATGGAGGGAATTTCTTTGGATAAAATGATGAAGTGATGACATTTTGGACAGGCATGGATGTAAACTGCAACTTGACTGGTTGGCAGAGGCATACAACCGTAAGGCGGTAATTCTAGTGCACCCGATTTGAGTGTTATCGGACCATTAAATAGGCATAATCAGTCGTTATAAGCACCATAGAGGTGGGTTAGTAGGGGCCTACTACACCTACTACTGTACATTGTAAAAGTGAAAGTGAAACTTAAAGGGACTATTTGTAACTTTCAGAATTGCTTGTTAACAGCGACACCTGTGGCCGTTAAACGAAACTCAGCGTCGGGCTCACGCTTGCTCGCTCTAAATATACATGAACGAGCATCGCTCAAAACAGTGAGGCGACACACGTCAGCTAAAACCACAATATCACTCTATATTTCACCTGCTTGGCAGTAATGTTAGCTGACCAGATGAAGGTCTCTCCATGAACATGATTTAGATCTGATCCTAGTGTTGGCTTTTCCTGCCTCAGCGCAGGCTGAGGCAGCGGGGCTCTGCACCGTGTCTCCCTACTCTCTCCGCCCGCAGCTGGACGCGCGCGCTGTCTGAGTGAAGGCGAGCAGGCAGAGGAGCAGAGGCAGCGGCTACACGCAAACGCACATATGCGAGCGCGCATGTGTCCCTACCCGGTACATTTATACGCTTAAAAAGTTACAAACAGTCTCTTTAAAAGCAACACGTTCTAACATGTTGTAAACTGAATGAAACGTCACATTTTGAACACAAACGAAAATGCTACTTTAGGTTTAGACAAAAAAAAAAACGGTTAAATTTAGGGAAAAACATCATGTTTTGGGTTAAAATTACTACGAACACAAAGACAACTACACATTGTTGGTTTCACACGGGATGCAAACTTCGGTCTCCTGGGTGAAAACCCTGCTACCTCCATCCCTGATGGAGTTTCACACTCTCTATACCACAGCACCTGACTGCTGCTTCTGCTCCTGTCATAATTACTACTGCCGCTAGAGGGCACTGTCGTCTTCTTTTGTACCTTCTTTCGGTGATCTATCATGTGAATAGATGACAAAACCTACTAGTATGTGTAGTAGGCCCCTACTGACCCACATCTATGGGGCTTATAGCGACTGATAACGCTTATTTCATAGCTTGACAACAGTCTAATTGGCTGTCTAGTTAGGGATGATTTCTAAAATGAATCTCTAAACTGAGCATACTGTACATTGTGCATGAGGTCATTTTGTTTCCATGACTACTGGGATTTCACACCTTTCCATCCATCAGCGAATGTTTGAATTTATTTTTGGGAAGTCTAAATCTAAATGTGAAGAAGTGACTTGGGAATTATATTAATAAATTTGCTTCTCTGTAATCAAAGAATAGCTAGTGGAATAAAGGTATCCCTAAAGAGATTGGTTTACAGGGTGCTTAAAGGCCTGTATAGTGATATAACAGTAGTAATACTTCTATGGGCGAAGAGGGAAAAAGAATGCAGACAAATGCTCAACAGGCCCGCTTGTGAGATGAAATCAACTCTTGAAATCTCTCTTGTTTTACCTCACACATTCTCCTGTGAAGTGTCTGGGAAAGTTGTTGTTTTGCAACTGCACCCTATGGTAATCTAATTTCAATCTTTTTTTTCTCTCTTTCCTCCCCCTCTCCCCTTTTTTCGCTCCTTGTCTTTGCAGTTTGACGTGTTGAAGTGGTTCTTAAGGTAAGAGAGAGTCTCATTTCGTGTTTTCCCTCTCTTGTACTTTCTTCCTCTGATTTTCAACCCATAAAACACAGCATGCCATCAGCACTTGGCACAGTGTGTGTATCACGAAACAATCTGCGTCCTCAAAAATTTATTTGGCTCAGGATCCTGCTCACTGAAACACAATAACATTGTGTTAAGATAACAAAGAGACACTCTGGGTAACACTCCCACTGCACTCGCCTGGTAAAGCCACGGTCAGGGATGCACAGAACTGAATCAGCCGCCCAACAGGACACATTATATACTGTAGGAATTATACAGCATGTGGGATAGATTTACATCCCATCCTTCCATTAGTTAATAAATGCTTTTAATCAATACGATATATCATAAGCGCCGTGTAGTAATTCTGCACAGTACACACACACACAGAGAGAGTAATAACATACAGTAAATCCTCTTCCACGCTGTCTTGCAACTGAATCTGCCTGTCACAAGCTGTTAGTCATAACCGGGTCTGTCTGCCTTATAGTTTTTTTTGTTATTTATTTGTGGATTACAGGTTTCAGCCTTAGTATATCTCAAACTTATTACTTTCAGACTGAGGGTGCTCTGTAATAATATCAGCAGACTCACAATACTTCTCAAAAGAAAATGAAATGTGCTACAGCCGTACAACTGGGCCTGACCTTGTGGTTGGGCATACAGGATGTGTGTAATAGCTGCAAATCTTGTGGTGTGCATACAGTGCTTTCCTTTTTTTTTATAGCAGTTAGAAGCCTTGTATCTCTAAATGTATTTTGATTACAAATGGTTTCATTTTAGAGCTCAGTGGTTTGAGTTTATCTAACATGCTGTGAAAAACATTTAATAACCCCTAATTTGTGTCATTTTCTCAATGGATCCTCAAAATACTTAAAAGATTGTAAAGATTATTGTTTATAGTCTCTTCATATGATTGTGGTTGACAGAATACAAATCAAATTTAATACTAACAGTATTGAATAACATTTTTAAATCAAATAAATGAAGTTACAAATTACCCCAAAAAATAATTAATGTTTTAAAGGTACACCCATGATACATGGAGCCCAAAAAGTGACAAAATATAGTAAAAGGCAAATCAAAAATATATCTGCATACATCAACAAATAATGTTGAGTGTAAAAAAAACCTTCAATCAAATGTAAAAAAAAAAAAATTACTTTAGTGGTAAAGGAAAAGTAATAATAAAAATATTTGAAAAAAGAAAAAGAAAAGTATAAAAAACTTTATATTTCTTTATCCATTTAAGTTATTTAATTGACAATATTTATATCAGAGTTGTCTTAGTCTAAGCTGTTAATGTGCTTGATAAGACTGCTTACCTGGACTTAGTGGGCGTAAACATAATGTGCTTGATTGGCATTTCTCTTGGTGCGTTCCAATACCCATACTACAACACTACTACGACTACAATACTACTTAAGACTTGCCCACACTAAACACACACATTACGACATGTTATGTTAAATTTAACAGTTCTGTACCTGTGTGTGTGGTGAGAAACAATTTGGCCAAAACAGCACACCACACACTAACAGATTCATTCATGAACAACTAGAGTCCCAACTCTCAAAACCCGGAAATCTCGCAAAATCTCTCGCTGTCAAACATAGCAGACAACAGGCAGGAAGAATTAGCGATGTTAGATTTTGCACTACTTTGTGCTGAAAATTCACAAAGAAAAAGGAAAAACAATGGATGAAGTCATGGAGACACGATAAATATACACTTGTGTTGTTGCCACAAATCAACAAGTTGGTCCTCCGCTTCTGAGGTCCAACTTACTACTACTTTATGCTTTGCATTTTGCATTAGCCCATGTCCTTCCACTTCAGTCAGCTTGGTTCCCAGTTGGCTATTGTTCCATCCCACATGACTGCGTCATCGGCTGTCCTCGGGGTTCCACACACACAACAAGATATCCGATCGTAAATATTGAACATGTTTAATATTGTGATTTGGAATCATTGCAACCAGGATGGACTTCTGAATAAATCGGGGGATGTAAAAAAATATTCAACATGCCTCACACTGGATACATCCAGTCGCATTTTGCAGTATGCAAGCCAGCATGCTTTTCTTGCCACATGCACACAGTACGTACTTTGTAAGGGCAGCTGCAGTACGTACTAAAAGTAAAAAGTAAAAGTATGCTTTTTACTTGGAACGTAGCCTGTGTTACATTTGTTGCAGCTGCAAGGGCTGGACGATTTATATGTTTATTTTTCTTATTGGTAAATGTAGTTTAATGACCTCACACTGTCGGCATAGCTCCACTGAACTTCAACCTGAGCAGTCTCATCAGCCAGAATAACTGAAAACACCTAATTTAAGCACCTAGGCTACTGTATGCGGCACCACATTGAAACATTTCTGACTTTGGTGACCTCCAGACCCAAGGACACCAAGAATGAATGGCTTTAAAGCAACAATAGTTTACACTGAGTATCACAGGGATGTTTTCTACAGACAGAAACTTTTGCCATCAGAACAATTTGAAAGATGCTATAATCCCATAATACTCTACACATATTTAAAATAATATCATTTTGCTACAACAATAAAAAAAAAACACATTTGGCTCAAAGAGGTTGTTAAACAGTTTCCCCTTCATTTGAATATGAAATACTGCCACATCTCAGTGTTGAGAAAACGCTGCGGTACTGTAATTATGGCTGATTTATGTCCAAGTCACCCACACGATCTGAGGACTAGTAGAGAGGGATGCCAGTCCTCCAAAGAAGTTGAGACATAAAAAGCACCACAATTGTAGCTACAAGGTTTTTACCAAACACATGCCATGTTAATGTGCCCCTTAGTGTTTGTTTGGTTTGGTGCCCAA
>CAKALU010039115.1:0-10409 GCA_916700995.1 Hozukius guyotensis
CCACTGAGATCATTTCATTACTCGTTTCATTGTTTGATGCTGTGTTAAATAGCTTTTTAGCTTCAGCAACAAGCGTGATGGGGGCATCATTTTATATGTATGGTGTCTAACCATCATAGTGTATATACTACTATACTATAGGGCTGGGCGATATATTGATATTATATCAATATCGTGATACGAGACTAGATATCATCTTAGATTTTGGATATCGTTATTATGGCATAGGGGTTTTCCTGGTTTTAAAGGCTGCATTACAGTAAAGTGATGTAATTTTCTGAACTTACCAGCCTGTTAGCTGTTCTTTTGTTTGCCTTTACCCACTTAGTCATAATATCCACAGTACTGATGATTATCAAAAATTTAATAATGTACATTATTGTGATATTTGATTTTCTCCATATCATCCAGCCCTACTATACTACAGTATTATGGGTCCTGGTAGCTGGGGGGCCCAGACAGCTGCCCTTCCTTGCCTAATGGAAAAGCCCGCCCTTGAGCTCAGGAGGAGATTTTCATCACATCTGGGAAGTGTAATTGTAACTTCCGCCTGTTTTCTGGTTAGTTGGACACTGATTGTGAAGGAGAACTCTCTCCCCCCTCAAGGACGCCATCAACACAAGTGCTCAGGCCTAAATATGAGACTTCTTTGCATCCGAAAACTCCTGCTCATCCATCATGTTGCGAGAGTGAAACTCTCCGCAGTGTCTGTGCTTCCCAAATTAAATTCTCCACAGTGGCTGCATCAGAGGACGATTCACTCAGTAGTTTTGTGCCAGATAGAGGATCCTGACAAAGCTGCAATCAGATAGGTGTCACAGATTCAGGTGATATGTGAGCCCCAAAAAAAAACGGGGAAGCGTACACTTTGCTCCCCTAGATAGCCTTAGCAACACCATTCCACAGCTGCCAAGTGGACAAAAGCCCTGCAATTCCAGCACCAGAAGGGGGATTAGACTCAGCTTGAATGGTCCTAATGTTTTCCCATATCTTTCTCTGGGCTTTTGCGTCCACATAATGCAAACAGAGTTCTCATATTCAAATCGCCTACAGCTGTAGTCATTGAAACAAATGTTTCTAAATGTTCCCCTCGTCTGTATCGAGCTCCAGAGAGTCATGAAAGGATCAAAGGAGCAATGCCGCCGCGAGGAGCTGAACGCGGACAATGCAAACGGAAATGGCCAACTGACATTGTCAGCCACTTCATTTTAATTGCATGGATTATGGAGCTCGTTTCCAAAGCTAATGTTTCTTGTTTCATTGCCTTTCACGTTCCTCCATGCTTTATTGCTCTCTCATAGCTTTTCTTTCTGCTGAAAAGCCAATTATGTCCCTTCATGCTTTCGTTTGAATCGCATGGCTTTATTCGGTCACCCCGAGAAAAATGCCCCACATGGGAAATGTGGACGAGGTCATTATTGCTGACTAGAATCCACTGGTTAGAGGTTAGAAGAACAATCTCTCTTTCCCACAAAAAAAAACCTGGATGAAATTCAGTTCAGTTCTTTCAAGCTTCTGTTTCCTCACATTGATCACATGGCTCCCCGGTATCAGCATTGACAGAAGTGTCCCCGTTCTCTATTGTAACCTGACAAAACTCCTGGATTTTATTCTCCGGTGGAGACAATATCAACTGTCAAACCAGGGACAGCAGAAAATAGCCTCTGGAAAGCGTTTGAATAGCAAATCAAGTCAAGACTCGCTGTGCAGTCACAAAAGCGACTTTAGAGGAAAACCGACTAATCAAAAAATCACACAGAGACAAAAGATGCAATACAGGACATAACGTAATAAAACAAAAGGAAGCACAAGACGGCACGTTGGGAAGATGAACAGAGCCTGCCTCTAAGAAGATAGCATCCCATTTTCATTTGGGTGGGTTAAATTGGAAATAAAATCCACCTTGTCACAGGCTGCATATGTTAAATCAAAGAGTGTTTTCTCAGGTTATATCATTTGTACGTTGTTAGGAGCATATATGGCTAGACCTACTAGCCAATCATTTCAAAAGAAAAAACAAAGATCAGAGAAAAGGAAACAATTTTCTGCAGCAGTATAATATGTTTGTTCATCCCAATCCTTTTAATCATGTCACGTCTCCTCTGCCTCCCGCAGCCCCCCTGAGGGAGATCTTGATCTCCAGGTTGGGATCCGATGCCAACAATAGCAACAATAAAAAAAATCTATAATATAATAACATCATCCTGGATAATAAATACACAATAGCTGTACTACATTAACAGACATGACTTGGCAGCGTTTTCATTTGCTGCCACACATACTGTAGTTACAGTAACGCATGACTGTATCGTGGTTTCAATGTACATTTTGGTAAAAAAAAGCTTATTATTGTGATATGAAATAAATCTTTAACTGTGTGTCCACACCGGGCTGTGTGCGCTGGTCATTCAATTTACACTCCGGCTCACATGATTTCCACCTTTAGCAGCTGCTTTTGTTGCTGTATGGTCTGCTATATTCCTCCATGTCTCATTGTGCACAAAATAATATGCTGCTGTACTTGGCAGAAGAATCATATTTGGCAGGGGAACTGAAGTGCCTGGGCGTGGGGTTTTCATAACATTTCATTTCAGATATTTAATCATCTACGAATGAGCTGCATTTTTCTCTCCGTTCATTTCTCATTTCTTAACCTCCGTGACTTCCTCTTATTACTAAGAAGAAAGTTAGAGTTGTCCTATTGTCATTAAAGCAGCCCAGTCGCCAGGGAAAAATGTTGGCATTGTACGTTTCGGCAAAACCGTATATTGTTGAATGTGGATGTTTTTGCATTCGGTAAGAGCAGGTGACGTAATACAATGAGAGAAGCACAGTCACATGGTGTAATAATGAGTATAAGGCTCGATCCCAAGCCCCCCCCTAAGGCCTTAAGCCCTGAACCCTCAGGGACTTACCTGACATCACCTGGTAAATGGTCGAGTGTGAGAGGCTGGTATGGTATGAATACGAATGGGCCAGCACTTTGCGGCAACATATCACGTTACCTTGACAACGCCAATTGTGGGATTTTATTTTACGTTTTTTACTACCTGATTTGATCATCTTCCAGTCTCTTGCCTCATATGTGGAGCACACACACAAGAATCAAACCCATTCTGGGCCTGATTCCCCCCCCGACAATCATCAGCAAAGCCCCACTTTTTTAATGCTTCTAAAGATTATCTTGAATAGAAAAATAGATGTATTTGTTTGTGAATCTACTCACTGGACCGATCAGTGATAAATGATAAATATCTTTGAAGATTTGCAACTTATAATGATGAACTTAACCTGTGATGTGATAGATTAGTGCTTGTGCAACAATGACTTGATATTTTCAGTGTTGTATTTTAGAGGAATGTTCTGCCTCCCATGATCGGTCCAGCTGTGTGACCTGAATGACTTCCAATCAAGCAGATCACAAGCACCTGAGTGGTGATGTGTCTGTGTCCACATATTGCCTGTTCTGCTTTGTGATGGTGACTTGGAAATGCCTGAAGAAGATCTCTGTTAGATCGAAACGTTGCTTCATTAAAATTGCTGGGAGCTACCTATGCAGTGTGCGGATCCTGTTTTTCTGATGTTTTGCCTTTTGTGCAATGAGCTAATGCATTACCTCATGCATGGGTTAATGCAAAAGGCAAAGCATACAGTCGTAGTAAGATGACCTCAGAAATGGAGGACCAACTTGTTGATTTGTGGCCACAACACAAGTGTTTATTTAACATATCGCCATGACTTTATCCATTATTTCTCTTTTTTCTTCATGAATTTTCAGTAGAAGTGCAAAAACTAACATACTAACAACAACACTTAACTTGTTTTTGTCAAAACAGCAAAATGAAAAGAAATGGTTGATGAATAAATGTGTATGTATAGATGTATAATACTTGTAGTCCTCTGATTTCAAGTGTTTTTTATCTACCATCTTAAATCCTTAATGTTTCTGTGTAAATTGAATATGCCAGACTGAACACCCATGTGTCATCCTCTTTTTTTTTTTTTAACGCCTCCGGGCTTCCCCTGGTTACTCTGTGTTTAACGTTACAAAGCTATGAATTGTGGGTAATTCCCTCAGGCAAAGTCTGCAGAAATGAAGACTTATGGAAAGTGTTCATAAAGGGCTCAAAATGTCTGCGAGAGAGCCCTCAAGCACTTGACGATTTGACAGTAAGACAACCCTCAACCCTCACGGACTTTGAGGTGAGTTCCCGCAAAGTCCGTGAGTCCGTGGGTGTGGACATTTGGGATCGGGCCCACCAAGCAAGAAGGTGGACAGGTGGGACACAGGACTTTCACCCAGGAGACTGCTGTTCGTGGCCCGTGTGAAACCAAAAGTCAACTTTACACTTTTTATGTAACGTTGTTTGTTACATAACGCTACGTAAGAAAGTCCGCTAAATAGGCGGTTGTTCTTTGATTAGTTATATTGTTACGTTATCATTTTAACACAAACCGTGGTGTTTTTTCTAACCTTAACTAAGTAGTTTTGTTGCCTAAACCTAACCAATCATTTCACAACGATTTCTGCAAGTGTGATACAAGGCTGATATTTTTGGACTTGCAACGTATCCTGTGGTTTGCACAAACGTACAATGCCAACATATTTTCTGGCGACTGGATTACATTAAAGTCAAAGAATGGACATTTGCGTAACACACTCCAGTCTAACACAATGTAATGATCGCAGTGCATTCACAAAGCAGCTAATTACGTGGATTCACAGTGCACCTCGCTCTCACTTCCTCACAGGTTTTTCCAGCTGCTTATTGTACTGCAGGTCCCAGTTTGTGTCTGCTGTGGTAAACAATCTGCACCTAACATATTTTTAAAGCTATTTGGCTTTCAAACTGCAGGACTTAATACGTGCCAAGTTGTGACAAAGGAGTCACAGCTGGTAAATCTGACTAATAGGAAGAAAGGAGAAAAAAAACCACCAAACAAATATATGTCATTCATTTTCTGCTTCTTTGGCTTGGAATTGTAACAGTTTCAGATCCATGCATCACTTCCATATCTCATAAGCAGCAGTGAACGGCTCTAATACGCTCTGAGATAACATCAGTTATTTTGCAGACTAAAGCTGAATAAATACTTTCACGCTAGAATAAATGCCCGCTGTAAGTTCCTAATTTTGGAAAGAAAAACCTTGATGCTAAAATAAAGAATGATGGAAATTGTTTGTCCTCCTTACAAACATCTTTTTGTACTGTTCAATCCCCTGGATCATCTGTTCCTAAGATGAGTTGTTACTATATATTTCCTCAGAGGTGCAACTGTTTCAAGCTGACTGATCCAGATCACAAAACTAGCTCGTTAATATATGACCTGTTTAAAGTGAAGAGTAAAAAAGAGGCTTTGTTTGACATTTCTGACCTGGCAAATTCTTTTAAATTACATATCACGAAAACACCACAATATACCTCAAATTACAAAATATTATACTTGTTAGGTTGCATATGTTGCACATTTTCAACTGCATGAATGGGTCTTCTAAACACATAAACGGATATAAAACAAAAAAACAATGTAATGCCTCCATTTACAAAGGATTATCAGTTAGGTTTCATACAATGCTTGGCCCATAAAACTGTTATTTTTGAAGGTTCGGTTACAGCTTGGGATATTTCAGTTGATTGCTTTTGATTGTGCGGCGAACAGATGTTTCCTAACAACATCGAAATTTACGGATGTGATTAAGGTCTTTGTGCTTTGACATTCTGGAAGTTCTGACAAGTTCACAAACTAAGTAATGGCTAATGATGAATAGCTGGTGCAATATAATATCCTGAGCGATAAAACACACTCTTACAGAACATTGTAGACACCAGAACAGAACACAGTAGTTCAAAACACAGAATATAATACACTAAAATCTCCCTCAGCATTTACGCTTTAACACGATATTCCTCAAGCAGCATAAACATAGATGGTTTCAACCAATCACATCACAATTGAGACTCTTCTTCCAAGAAAAACAGCATCAGCCGTTGCAGCAAATGCCCAAAAACGGTTAACGTCTGAGTGACGAAGACTTCTAGCGGCTGCAGGAATTCTGACTCTTGTTCGAAGGGAGCAAAGGAGAAAGTAGTGTCACGTTAAGGAGCCACAAAGCAAAACATGGGCTGTTAGTTTGTAGCTATACCTATGAAAAGTAATGCACAATAATCTGGATACATCCCACGTAATTGTTAGCCAGGGCAGGTGATGTAGACGGGTGGATAGGTGGATCTAAAACAACCCGGTCTCATGGGAAGGCACATTAATAGCACAACATTTTTCCTTTGGTTCTTCACAGTTTACTCAGGCATAGTAACAGTCACACTGGGGATGCATTCTCTGAGGTCTTACCTATCCATAGAGACCAAGATCATGCATATAGACCTGGTAGTTGTGGAGCTATTCTTGATTTATTTTGGGTATGTCTGTCTAGGCGAACCACACCTTCCAGCCATCCTATAGGGCTTAAGAGGTTATGTATTGTTCTGGACAGCAATTACAAGGTTACATATTTTGTAGTTTAACTACGAGGACTTGTTGCTCATGATCCATGTGATCACCCAATGTAAACACCGAAGACCTCTCCCAGGTATTTATAGTGATCTACAACAGAACCCATTATCAACACATGGGTAGCTTCCACTTTATTTATTTTTTACAAAACTCAGGTAGCATGCTTTTAGTCTTACAACATTCAGCTCTAAGTAATTTATGTCAAAATACGATATGAACAAGGTAATTTCATGCTGATAATGTCTCGGGGGGGAGACTAGTACAACGTGTAACAAGGTGTTTATTTGTTGTTTTTTACCACACATGCAAATACAGATGGTAAATCCACATGTCTGCGTTGTTTTTTCCCCACTGGAAGTTCTCACACTGCCTGTGCTTTGGGAGGGGAATTATGACCTGAGGCTGGATAATGTGTTATTGAAAACTGCTGCAGAACAAATAATTAAGCGTTTATAGCAATGTGATCATGAGGGACGAGAGGCTTTAATAAAAATAATCACGACAATGTTACAGTTTGGATTAAAGATTGTTTTAAAACTGCATTGCCTGTGCTTTATTTATTCTTTTTTTCCCTTACATTTTCTTCTTCAATAAAGTTCCTCATTGCCACGGAATAAAAGGGAATAGATTGGTTTAAACTCAATTATATGATTGGATGGCTGTAACAGCAAGTTGTTTGCCAGAGAACAGTGTTGAGCAGAGCTGATGACCAGAGTACATCAATAGTTCACGGTCTTGTTTTGCTTCTGATTATGCTGCGGATCAGTCCCTCAATTAAAAAAAAAAGAAATGTGCATTCTTATAATCCAATTTTCATTTTTCATTATTGGCTGTTTTTATTTCCTTTAACCTTCTTTTTTAACATTAAAAATAAATCCTCGGATTGCTTGTTGGAAAAACAGAATGTCATATCCATACTGTGTGACCTATTCACTGTCATTTTCTCAAGCGGATAATGGAGGAGGCAGGTGGACGCAGCAGCTGGAATCATTCTGGGCCACGAGGCTCCTATCCAGCGCCGTAATATATTGCAAGCGCACTCTCATTTTGAGGGAGATTTGTCATAATAGAGAGTCGGCCAGATGCGTCCCCACCGGTTGTAGAAGCTTCTCCTCGCCCACTGGGTCACCCTGTCAAACACGGAGACATATACTCTTTGTCATACTTGGGCTCCCACCATCTTACATTACAGAGAGGGAGGGAATGGAAAGACCTTGGCTGAAAATCACAAACCTGAACGAGTCGGAGCTGCAGATTAACGCCTGTGCAACTCGGTGTATGTCTGTGAGTGAATGTGTGTGTGTGGTCCTACACACTGTGGGTAGGAGGTAGAAAGAGGAAAAACACAATGAATCAGGGGTTGTATTCATAAAGTATATTATTTTACCATAGAGAATCCTGAGGGTGCTAACCCGTGCACGCACCGGAGTCTTCCACAAGCTGCTAGCTTCACCAACACACTCTCATCCCAACTCTTCGCATAATTAGGCTTTGTCAGACCTCTCTGTGTCACTTTTCGGTTGCAGTAAACAAGTGCTTAATGTTGTGAATTAAACAAAAATGACATGGTTGGGCTTAAAATTACAATGTTTTTACAGTGAAAATGTGACTTTGTGAACACAGGACACGAATAAACAGCTGATTGTAAAGTGAAAAGTCAAATGTAACGCACAGCGAACAACGGTCTTCTGGATGAAAGCCTTATGTTTGTTGGACCCATCCACCTCCCCTCACACCCAGCCCGTCCGCACAAAAAGGCGTATAAATACCACAATAATACACAAGGTGCTTAGCATAAAATAACTACGCCTTTCTTCATCTTCGCATCATTTGTACGAAAGAACACTTATTGTGGGTGGGTCTGGAGGTGTATGGGTCCAGCAAACACCGGACTTTTAACAAAGAGTCCCGTGTTCGAGACTTTTTTGTTCACGTTGGTGATGTGTTTTCTGTAGTTGTTTCCGTATGTGCTTTACTTAGTTTACTTACTTATTTTAAGCCCAACCATTAAGTTTTTCCTTACCCTAACTTAGTGGTTTTCTTGCTGAAACCTAACTGTGGACAATTGCGTGGCGTACAAATGACACACAGAAACTCTAAAATGCGTACTCATGACACGCGGAATGTCCGTGTAAAGTCTTGGTATGCATACGTCCTCCTGTGAGACCGGGTTGTCCCATCCACCATGTGTGTCTCTTTCACTACATCAAGCACTTTCCCTAAGCGTTTACTGTTGCCACGGATGGGTTTACATTAATGGAAGCCCGGTGCGTCTCCTACCGCCACTAAAGGGTGCCTTGTGCGGTGGTATCAAATGCAGGCAGCTGTGACAAACTGAATGAGAATGAGCTGCTAGCTTAACAGCTGTGAGTACTAACAATAGCCATGTTTGTTGTTTATGTTCATAACGATAATTTTGGGGGGGTGGCTTTGGAAGGAGGACTGAGGGCCTAGCTGTCAGCGTAACCGGCTTGTTTCTTGCTAGATTTGGCGACTTTTGGAGCTGTTGCTGCTAGCTACTTTGATTGGAAAAGAGCGGGCAACACTGGGCTGGGTTTTTAGGTTGGATAATTTTTAAAATCTAGCATACTCTTCTCCAATGTTGCCGACCCCAGATTTAAAACTGCTGAAAACAAATTTAATTGTAAAATGGAGAGAACTGCTAAGCTAAGAGCTATACCCACGTAACATGTTCATTAATATTTGCTACAAAGTGGGCAACCCGGTCTCACAGGAAGGCGTATGAATACCACGACATTACACGGACATTCTGCGTGTCATGAGTACACATTTTAGCCTTTTCGTGTGTCATTTGTACGTCACGCAAACGTCCACAGTTAGGTTAGGTTGTGTCACTTAGTTTAGGTAAGGAAAAACGTCATGGTTGGACTTAAAATAAGTACGTAAACTAAGTAAAACACGTATGAAAACAACGTAACACAACTACGGAAAACACGTCACAAACGTCAGTAAAAAACAGGTGACAATCGTCACTAACGTAACATACAAAACAAAACACCAGCCAACGACCTCCCCACCCGCCCACCATAAATAGTCTTTCTCACTATTTATACTACGTCACTAACTCTTACTGTAGCATTTATACGCAGATGCGTTTACATTGCAGTCAGTACAGGATACATGGCATACAAATGACACACGGGAATCAAGAAAGGCGTACTTATTGCACGCTAAATGGCTGTATCATGGCTTTTATACGCCTGTTCGTGCAAACGGGCTGAAGTTGGAGTTACAAGTTACGTAGCTAAATAGTTTAATTTGCTTTCGGACAAGATAAATAGATGGATAGACTTGATGTGATTGGTTTGTTGACCAACATATACTCATCTGTGTGCCATCCAGGAATTGGCATAAAATAATAATAATAATAAGCTTTATTTATTGATTTTAGTTGGCAATCATATAATGGAAAGTAGGAAACTGTTGAACAATGTTGGGTGTTGAAAGAACATTTAGAATTTGATGGATAATGCAGGCATTTTTTTCAGTAGAGAGTTATCAGAACCTTGATCTCCAACTACTGGATTGTTTGTTGGCAACCCTACCAGATCCACCACCATCAAAACACCCCTTTGTGATTGAGTCAGTCCCTTTTTAAAAGCTCCATAAGCCTTTTTCATGGAGGACATTTTAATGCGTCACAGTAGGAGAAGCACAGGTGTAAATGATGAACTTTGATTTCAGGCTCCTGCTGGCTCGCTGTGGCTCTCAGTGGAACAGAGCCACCGTTAGTGCTATTAGTAACACCTGTACTCTTCCTATACTGTGACAGTGTCCGCTGTGAGAAAGGCCTTTAAAGCTTTATAATTACTTTACCGGCAGCCGACTTATCTCCAACTTCTCCAACAGGAGCAGGTTTTACTGTTGAAATGCTT
>CAKALU010039116.1:0-18496 GCA_916700995.1 Hozukius guyotensis
GTGTGTGTGTGTGTGTGTGTGTGTGTGTGTGTGTGCATGTGCGTGTGTGTGCGCCATTTTCCATTAATAAATCATAGATACCAGCGGTTCATTTCACCCTGTGTGTTTGTATGACTCATCTAATCTTTTGGAAGTGTTTTTTTTCCCCAATTACAACCCTTCTACTAATCCATGGCTGCTGTGTTGTGACATCCCATAAAGCGGGAGTGTGTGTGTGTTTGTCTGTGCGGCTGCCCACCTCCAGCTCCTGCTCTCTCTGCAGGGCGAACTGTTTAAACGACTTGACGATGATTCCCGCGTTGGAGCAGTCGTAGACGAAAATGGACGGGCTCCCCATCCACGTCTGCAGGTCGTAGATGGACAGCGGGATGTACTGGGTGTAGTTCTGAAAGAGAAAAAGAGAGACGGGGCATCGTGTTATTGCTGAAAACTCACTTTTTATGGATTGTGTTTAATTATTAACTAGTCATCTGTTTGATGAAGTGTGCGAGGAGGAGAGGGGGAGAGAAACAGTTGAAAAGAGAAAATTGTAATGAGGGAGAGTGAGAGAGGATGAAACAGGAGGATGATGGGAACACAGAAAGAGGCAATGAGGAATAAATCCATAAAGTAGGGGTGGGGGAAAAAAATCGATTCACATGTGTCGCGATCTTTTTTTTACGATATTGAAATCGATTTCGTTAATGCCAGAATTGATATATTTGCTTCATTTGAGTCTATGCAGAGGTAGAAGGACATAACAACAAAATCAAAGTTATATCTTTCGATAATATTGTAATAGTGGTACGAGTTTGTTTTGTTGTCCAGTGCTTCAAGAGCTGGTTTAAAGGCTAAAGCCTCGTCTAGCATACTGCTAAATACATTACTTTAACCGTCACATACTACATACTACTGAGGAACGCAGTATGCAGTATACAGTACATACTGCATACTACTGAGGAACACAGTATGCAGTATACAGTACATACTGCATACTACTGAGGAACGCAGTATGCAGTATGTACTGAGACGGGAGACTTTGACCAATCACAGGTCATTGCAGAGAGAGAGCGTTCCTATTGACTGTTCATTCAACGGAGGCACCTGTCAATCACTCGTGAACTCCGATCAAACGGCCAAACTAGGCAGCGCTGATCAAATATGAATTAATATTCTGTTACTGTGATGACTATTTCTCTCCTCAAATGTTGTCAGAATCATCTTGAGGTGTACTGTTTAGCTGTAAAATGAGATAGTGTGCTCCGGCTGGTGGGCGGTGCTTGGTATTTCCTCAACTGATCTCAACATGGCTGCCGGGTCACAGAATAACACAGTAACAGAATATTAATTCATATTTGATCTTGCAGATGCCGTTAGGAGCACCGGAGGACACCGGAGGACACCGGTCACTTTTCAGATTACCTGTCTCATGTACTACTGTCAGGATATAGTGACAATAGTGATAATAATAACTCTTTTGAATCATATTTGCTCCAATCCTACCTACTGCTGCATTAAGTTCAGTGAATATCAGATACTTAAAGACTTTTACTAAAGTAATAATCTAATAGGTGATTTTAACCAGAATTTCTTTTCTCACTTGCCTCTCAGGGCTTCAGAAGAGTTTATTCATTCACTCATTATCTGTAACCGCTTATCCTATTCAGGGTCGCGGGGGGGCTGGAGCCGATCCCAGCTGACATTGGGTGAAAGCGGGGTACACCCTGGACAGGTCTCCAGACTATCACAGGGCTGACACATAGAGACAGACAACCATTCACACTCACATTCACACCTACGGGACATTTAGAGTCAACAACTAAACTAAACTGCATGTCTTTGGACTGTGGGAGGAAACCTGAGAACCCGGAGAGAATCCCCGCTAACACGGGGAGAACATGCAAACTCCACACAGAAGGGCCCCGAGTTCCAAGCCGGATTCGAACCTGCTCACCTGCTTCGAGGCGACAGTGCTAACCACTGCACCCCTGTGCACCCCTGTGCAGTGGTTAGCACGGCACCACTGTGCAGCCTCAATAGAGTTCAGTGATATTTATTTGATTTGATATATCCTTAATCACATTATAATTGCATGTGTGATGCACGTGTAAATACATCCTGTGAAATCTCAGCAACAGATAATGAAGTTTTCTGTGGAACCGTGTTGCAGTAAAGGTGTAGAAGTCAATGGTTACTTTCTGTAAATGTGAGAGCATATTTCTTGTTTGTGTGTGTGTGTGTGTGTGTGTGTGTGTGTGTGTGTGTGTGTGTTACCTTATTAAAGACCCAGATCTCTCCGTTGACGGTGGGCCGTGGCACCCCATGGCCGTTGTAGTGGAAGAGGACTCGCTCCTCTTTGGCGTTGCGTCTCAGTGACGTGCACAGCTTCTTCACCTCGTCCACCGTGGGGTCCAGACTCTGTTTGTAACGTGCCTGAAAAAGACAGGAAGGAAGATGGGAAGGTGTCAGCATGATCATTTTACATCTAAAACTAAACTTTACGGACACAGACAGAAGTAGGAACTACACTAGAACTCATACGCTTGACATTATGTGACGTAGTGCTCTCCATTCCTCAACAACAATCGGACATTTTGCTCAGATAACATCTTGAAAATATGCATTGCAGATGGGGTTTAATAAACACAAATCACACAACACATTAACACCTTCACCACTTATTATGCCTGCAAATAAGAGAAGAGCAGACAGAGCGTTACGTCCCTGTTCATCATGTTAAATAATGTTTAAATGAATGGAACATATAAACCATGCCATGGGGAAAGAGAGACGCGTGTCAGAACACATGAATGTTGTACATCTATGAGACACTAGGCTCATGGTGGGGGGGGTCATCTCATGTTTTCTTTATGTTGCGTGCGTCATAAGGCTTTATATGAGAGAGGAACAGTTAGTGTGATCCAACAGTGTCTTACATAAACATGCTGCTTCATTTAATTACCCACATTTCTATGGTCAACAACTAGAGAACAGGCAGGAGGGCAATGAAACACTCATGTCATGGTTTATACTTTAACTAGGGCTCTGCAATACAAAGAAAGCAGATTGGATTTTCACATTATTTATACATTATCAAGTTGAAACTTACAGTATGACGTTAATTGCTGGTGAAGTCAAAGCGTGAATTTTTCAGATATTTTGAAGATAAACATCTTCTTTGCCTGCATGTCAAGCTGTTTCCCTTACTCACCACTTTACCAAAGAACGTATATTGATACGATGAGAAAGTCAGTTGTTCGTTCCATTGCAACGTCATCGCCCTGCAGCAGAGCTACGCTTCTGCCAATTTGGACTTAGCGATGGACATGAATAGAAGTTAGAAAAATCCAGCGCAGATTTTGAGAGCAATCTCAAAATTGTCTCGTCTCCAAAAAGTGGAGTCCAATAGACCCCAGACCATGGATCTATAAGAGGTTGTGTCCTGTGCTTCTGCGTGTTAGTAAATAGCTTACAGCTACATTAAATTCTGTTGATGTTACTAGCACTACTAGCTACTGGCCGATAACCGGATCAGAGACGTTAAAACATCCACCGCGGTACAGGCTTACAGCATACTGCCCATGAGTGTATTAGAAGATATTATTACACGGCTGTGTTAAATACTTGATTCTGATTGGTCAATCACGGCGTTCTGCGGTCTGTAATTTCTTTATAGCAGACCGTTGCTATGGGCGTAGTTCTGATGTCGGACTCTGGCGGACCATTTTGTGTCAAATTATTGATTTCTTCAGTAAGCCGTAGCCGTGTAATAAGCGTGATAATGTACAGCTAGCGGGTCATTGTTGTGAAAGAATCCCCTTCAGGTTCGATGAGTTTATCTCCAGCAGCGCCCTGTCGGGGATTCTTTCACAACAATGACCATTACATAAAAGTGATAAATTACAGACAATATATTGATTATTATAGCCGCATACAGCTAGCAGGAAGCTGGCAGAGCCGGATATGTCATATGAGCGTGCAGGGCGGTGCAGTCCCGTGGGCCTGATGCACGTCGATTATGGCGAGGAAAAAAACGCTGGATTCTGCTGTTAGTTAAATTCACAACTTTTAGGACATCATGATTTAATTGAGGACTATTTAAGTGTTCCTACTAGGACGTCAATTTACCTTAAAAAAAATGATCCTCTGATTTACAGACGTCTCGCTATGCATCCATGGCCACAGACTTATTGGCGTTTTCAGTCCAAAATGGCGGAAGCACTACCGCAGTGCCATCTAGCAGCTGTTGTCAAAAAGCACCGGATTTTCATCTCTTTGCTTCTAGACTCTTTGACTACAGTACTGTAGAAAAACGAGTATCGTCACAATTTCAGAATTTTGGCATGGACTTGGTACATGTATCGGTTCTGGTGACATCCCATAGTACTCAGTCTTTCCACCTGTAATCAGAGAAAGATGGTACAACAGGGCCTCATCAAAAAAGCACTCTGAACAGGCCTACAGCCCTTCTTCAGATGAGTGAAGAAGGGACGCAGATGCTTCTCTACAGGCAATTAACAACCCACCGTGCTCTGTGTCGTGTACAAAAAGAAGTGAGCGGGCCGAGTTGACCTCGACTTTGGATCAAGATGACAATAGAAAAGATCTAAGCCACTTTATCCTTCAATGAAACAGTTCTGATTGAAGTGGTCCTCCAGGATGGCACTGTCCCCATTCACAGGGCATGAAGGCTCACTAAATGGTTTGGTGAGTATGAAAATGATTTGAATTATGGATGCACCGATACCAGTATCGGGTATTGGGTCCGATACTGTGCTCATGTACTCGTACTCGCAAAACGGCTCCGATACAACGGCACCGGTACCACTTTACGGCAGCGTGACGTCAACCTCTCATCACCATCTTTCGGGTCCTCACTGTCCTCACGGTGCAGGCGAGATGGGCCGGTGGTGCGCCCTGCCCCACTGGGTCGGGATCCCACCTCAGCCGGCGCACGCCGGCCCTCACTTTCATTGCGCCACAGGGTTTTGCTTGCAACCTCGGCCTCGCGTGTGCGTTAGGCTCCTTGGTCCGTGTTTCAAGACGGGTCGGGTGGGTTGCCGACAACGCCACAGACCTCTGCCGCCTTTTACGTGGGCCGCGGCACGACACGGTTGGGGCGCACTGAGGACAGTCCGCCCCGGTCGACAGTCGCACCGGGAGCACGGAGCCCCGTCACGGTGCGGCGAGGTCCGGGCGGGGAGTGCTGTAAAGCTGCGGCCGCGAGCCACCTCCTCCCTGAGCCTTTGTCCACTCCCTTGTTGATAAGAGTATTAAATACTTGATAAATCTCCCTTTAAGGTTCATTTTGAACAGATAAAAAAAATGTCCAATTAATGCGATTAACTATGGACAATCGTACGATTAATCGCGATTAAATATTTGAATTGATTGACAGGCATAGTTACAATATAGTTGTAAGCTGTTGTGCATTCTGTTTTGAGGAGCCCAAAAATAAGAATGTGACTCAGTTCTGAAGTGACTAAAAGGAGCTGGCAGAGCTGGCAGAGCTGATAGAGAGACATTTTGTTTGCAATGATCCAATATTATACTGACTCAAAGACGTTGTGCTTTGAAAGATGTCAAACCCTCACGTGTTGGAACACTGATGATTTTAGCTGAACAACTTCAGGCATCAAACCACGGGGCCGATAGCGTTTATATGATAGTTGCTCTTCACTTGGAAATACACGAATGCAACAAAAGAAAGTGGAATCTGTTGGTAAACAAGGACGCTTTTACACTTCCGAGTGTGAACTTTAAACAAGCTGTTGATAGTAGGAAGAATATACAATATGACACAATGTAGTAGCGCTTCTGCAAACCTCTTGTATAACGCTGTTTTACAGATCAGGCAGAGCAGTGCTTTTTTAGTGCCGATTTGAAGCAAATATTCTACATATAAACAAACACAAAACGCGAATTTGAGGTGGTGCTACTGTTGCTTTACTGCTGTCAACTTGTTTTCTCTGCCACCTGCTGCTACTTTAGATCACACTTCACCAGGCTCAGTGGTTTTATAAGAGTGAAGTCAGTGTGATACTCGTGCCTGTACCCGTGAGTGTGTGTGGAAAAGCTGCTCGAAAAATGTAAAGGAGTAACAGTAGGAGACGTGTGCATCGTTTGTGCTCCTTCACTTCATCAAATAGTGTGTGTGTGCGTGTGTGTGCGTGTGTGTGCGTGTGTGTGTGTGTGTGTGTGTGTGTGTATGGATGGATGGAAGGGACACAGAGGTGTCAACTAGTTACGCAACAGAAAAGCGGCCGGTTAGACCAGTCTGAATCATTCTCACACTCACCAAGGCCCTTCTGTTACATAACTAACATGCCTTTTACCAAACAGCCTGCCTCCTGTCAAATGGCTTTGAATCACAGGAGAAGCCATATTTCAACCCCAACTTGTTGCAAAACTTCAAACCAAAACAGGCGACAAACAACGAGACAAAGACACGGCCTCGAATGTCGACATTGTTGAGAGAACCCTTTACCCATTAAAACATAACACAAACCTTTAGAAAACTATTAAAAACTAGAACAAAAACATGCCTCTTTATTTATCTGGAACGTAGGAAGAAGATTTGTATTTGAAAAGCTCACATATGAGAGGTCTGTATTCTTAATTCCCCTGTTTTATAACATAAGGATAAAATGGTATAGGATATTTTATTAGGGGTCTGAATCTTTCAATATCTCACGATTTGATTTGGATTCTTGGGGTCACGATTAGATTCAAAAACGATTCCTGATTAGAAATGGATTCTATATCCAGTGCATAGGAGTGCTATTCAAGGATCTCCTCCAGTCTGCTGTGTGCTAATAAAGGCGTTGTGGCAAAATATGGCATGAAAGCAGAGTAAAGATTATGCAGTTTTTATATTTGAAAAAGTCATATCAACTGATTGCAATAATATAAACACACAAAGGCAAAAGGTCGTCTAACATTTATTCATGCTAAACATACACAAATAATCCCTTTTTACTAAAACGTTTCTAGTATTTCTCAATTCTCGGTGACTTCAAGAATAACAAGTTCAAGTTATACAAAAAAATAAAAATGATACCTGTTACATAAATAAAAATTGGTTGAATTTTTTTCGGAGAAAATTGCCAATTTCAAAAGTTAATTGTAACAAAACAAGCTGTAAAACTGCTATTTGGTCTGATTTTTTCCACACACATTATGTCCATGACACCGGGTCCTAACTGGCTGCAGAACTTTTGTGTTTTTATTTATTCCTATCGCTCACTTTGAAAGCGCTGAAAGTTGTGAATCAATTCAGAATCTTAGACGATCATAATCACAATTCTTATATGAATATCATATAATATATTCTTATCATATTTAGTAAGAAGATTCTGATTGGACCTGATTTAAAAAAAAAAAAAAAATCCTAAAGGTTTGCATCTCGTCTTGATGAATTCAATATAATGTATGTTTTTACACCCTGATTTCCTCGCTACAACAGTCATGTCATACTCATCACTCTGCTGCTTTGACTTTCTCTTTAACAGAAATACTTCAGTCATTAAATGTTTTCAGTCGTTTCCATTTCTTCATTTCTTTCGATAGCTGTTGAGCTACCGTCAGTTAAACTTTCCATTTCCTGCACTGGTGCGTCACATTAAAATCCTTCCATCATCTCTCTTTCTCTTTTTTGATCATTTTATTAATTTACTCATTTTTTCCTCACAAGTTTATTAACCGGTGGGAAAATGTCCTCACTGTAACATCCCTAATCGCAAGATTATCTCTAGTTTGACATTATTTGAGACTTTTAATACTGACTTTTGAGAATTTACAATTTATACCAATAACAACCCTACTTTTAAGAATCAGTCTTCCCTGTGTCCTATGTACAGAATTCATATAACAACAGATTTGTACCCATCGACATGATGGTAATGATGATGATAATGTTGTTATATGAATAGCTGTATTTATGACTCTTTGAGCTAAACAGTAATTTATGATCCTTGCTGTTTAAACGCTACAGCTGTGTGATCATTATTTAAATGATGCTAGAATCCAATTAGGAGTCATGATTCGTAGTCCTGATTTGCAGAATTCTTCATGCACATCACACACATCCTACAGAGGCCAAACTGAACAGACCTTGATCAAAGACGCCACATTTCAGCTTCCCGTATCTGGATGAGTTTGAATTGCAGCGTGATAGCAGAGCTGACAGGCTGATTCAATTTGGGCATAATCAGATCGGGGCGTCTGAATGCCAAGAGACGCAGCGCTCATCCCGGCGATATCAAGTGGTATCTGAATGGCATAATGGTGTTAGCGAGGGACCTGCAGTGATGGAGGTATAGCATTTGAAATCAGAGCTCGTATTGGAGAGTGGGGTGGGTGGGGGGGAAGTATCATTTTGTAAAGAGAGAACGAGAGGGAAACAGACAGGTGGGACAAGTGTTGACACTACCTGCTTATAGTAGTTATTTCAGACAAATCCCAATGGCCGATGCTTTATCAAAGCTCTTCATTTACATTCATGACAGTGGGGCATATTAAATTCAAGTGCCATAGAGAGATTAAGACAGATTCATATGTATGAGGAATACACTTAGGAGAGTCCATTTGAATATACCAATCACAATTTTGTAGGAGAAGGAGGTTTGAGAGTGTGTGTGTTTGTGACTTGACTCATGTCCTAACACTAACCACCTCGACCTGAAGGGGGAGCTCCAGCCTCCTGCGGGGGAGGTTGATGCAAACTGCAGCTGTCTGCCTGTCGCTCCATTACCTCACACCACCTCGATAAAACACCTCCATTATAGCCATCAAGGCCACAGGAAACAAACTCTTTCTAAAGGTGTGTTCTGTGCTCGCTCCGTCGCCATTTATCATCGTGTCACATCCTGAGAACAGGCGACCTTTTCAAAGTACCGTAAGCATTCAGGATGCAATTAAAATACAGACTGTTAAGCTGTAAGGTGCATTCAGAGCCTCTCTGGCTGTCACACACATCAGGCTACATTTTAGACAACAAAAAAGGCGATGACTGTGGTGACGGCAAACAACTAGAATCAGGATGCAAGTTAGAAAGTCCAGCAACTTTTCAAGTTACCGTAGTGATAGAGCACTTATTATTAATAAATATAAAAACAGCCTGTGTACATATCTTTAATCTCTGTTCTTCACAGTGGAAACTCCCATGGAGAACTAACACTCCGACAGAAACATTAACTACCAAATATGTTCATCAGCATTATGTATCAACTAGGGCTGTCAAAGTTAACGCCATAATAACGTATTGATGCAAATCCGTTTTAACGCCACAAATTTCTTTAACGCATAAACGCTACTTGCCATTTTTATGTTGTAGCAGGCTCAATTTTAAAGATGCTGGCATCATATGAAACTACAAAACATAAGGAATCCATCAGTACCAACCATGTCATACTAGCTTGTCGCAAAGAAGGCTAAATAACGCTCAAGACTTACGCTTCATTTTGGCGAGGAAAACTTGGCTTGGCCATTTTCAAAGGGGTCTCTTGACCTCTGACCTCCAGATATGTGAATGTAAATGGGTTCTATGGGTACCCACGAGTCTCCCCTTTACAGACATGCCCACTTTATGATAATCACATGCAGTTTGGGGCAAGTCATAGTCAAGTCAGCACACTGACACACTGACAGCTGTTGTTGCCTGTTGGGCTGCAGTTTGCCATGTTATGATTGGAGCAAAAATTGTTTCTGCTAAATACTGGGGGTGTGACGATTCACTCAGCTCACGATACGATACGATACGATACACGATATTGGGTTCACAATCTCGATTTGTCTCGAGTTTCAGTCTTGTGTAGCCGAGGGTTACGCTGCTCCTATACTTTATGAAGATAATAAATTAATAACACGGAGCCTCTGTAGTCTTCACCCTCGTCAATAACAGCACATCACCGCTTCACGTCTTCCGTTCCTCCCTTCACAATAAACTCCTCGGACACATTCACTGAAACACGGCTGACTAGAGGAACTAAAGTCATTCACAACTCAACTGAATAACTAACACGTGTTTACAGTTAGCTGTTAGCCACCGAGCTAACGTGCTCTGCTGGTGTGAACAGCAGTGGAAGACGAGAGACTGCAGACAGAGAAGATTGAAACATTGCTTTCCTCCATGTTTCACCGTTTCATCATGTTTCAACTTGTTGAACAGGTGTAATAACGTATCTTGGCTTTACACTTGCAAAGTTTTATTGCACTAACTTACAGCAACGAGCGTAGCGTCAACTCGTCTCCTGCAGCCTCTCTGATCAGCTGTTCACTGGCTGCGCTGTGTGTGTTGATGTGTGTGGAGCTCCGACACAGAGCAGCAAGGCCTATAGAAGGAGGCTGGGTCACGGGCGGACATGGCTCTGGGGTTATGACACATGCGCAGTGTGACTGAAGCTGCGGCCGTGCGCTGTGATTGGTTCAATTTCGGCAAATGTAGACCAGATTTTACTGCGCATGTGTTGTACCCCAAAGATATGACGCGTACTCAGCCTCCTTCCATAGGCCTCACAGAGCAGCAGGAAGAGGCTGCAGCTTTAGCCCCAGAGCCCGTATGTACGTACTTTATGTACATAGTACCTATTACGCCCTGATATCGCGATTTAGTTTTTTGTCTCAACGATGCATATCCTCACGCTTTTATATAGCGATATTTCGTGGCACAATATTTCGTCACACCCCTACTAAGTGCAGTACCTGTGAGGGTTTCTGGACAATATTGGTCATTGTTTTGTGTTGTTAATTGATTTCCAAAATATATATATATATATATTATATATATTTATTATATACATTTGTATAAAGCAAGAATATTTACCCACTCCCATGTTGATAAGAGTATTAAATACTTGACAAATCTCCCTTTAAGGTACATTTAGAACAGATAAAAACGTGCGATTAATTTGCGATTAACTATGGACAAACATCTGATTAATTGCAATTAACTATTTGAATCGATTGACAGCCCTAGTATCAACATTTATGACAGTAAATGTTTTAATAACCTTCAAGTATGCAATGTAATAACTAGGAATGCAGCTTAATGGGATGCAGGCAATCTTTTTAGGTTGAAGGTTAAAAACAGCTTAAAGGACATGTTAACTTGGATGACAGTGACAGCAGCAAGCCATTTGATGTCAAAGAGAGGAAATGAGTAAAGTCTGGCCTCTCAACCACCAATCAACATGAGACACTGGGGTTCTTTTAGGTGTGAAGTACACCAAGGGAACAGAGAGAAAAATGAAGGACATGGAAGAAGAAACATAGAAAAGAGAAGGAAGTGTTTCAAAATCCTTTTGTTCCAGTATGTCTCTACCTGATCTTACTGAGCTGATCTAATTCATTGGGAATCCATTCACAAATGCCAAAAAAATATTTTTATGTCATTAATAACATCGTTACAAACTGTAAAAAGACAGAACCCACGACAGCACAGTGCAACACGCACACACTTCAATTATTTATAGTTCACCTTTAAAAAAGGCAAGCGTCATTTGAGATAACTTAATAATTACCTTTGTAAGACAAAGGTGAAGTACGAATACTTCGTAGGCCATCACCGAGAGACTAATATTAGCATGCACTTCAGTGGTGGAAAAGCCTGAAAGTGGTGCCCCTGTTTCTTTTTGTTCAACTGAGAATTGATTTAGAGTTGAGAGTCGATTCTGAATCAAACCGTGACACAAAGAATCGGAATCAAATCATGAGATTCCCAAACATTCCCACCCCTACTGAATATCTAGGGTCTTCTTAAGGTTTATGCACACCAAGTCAGTATTTTCCGTATGGGTTTTTTTAATCCGCCATTTGATAAAAAACGTTACGACAAACCTCGCACACTGAGTCCGATGCATTATATTATTCTCTTTGTTGCAAAAATTCGCCATATGAGACAAAACTGAATTATTTACGTGGGTGCGATGAATAGCGCGATTCCAAAACGGGGCTAATGAATGAATGACATTAGCAAGAAGATATTGTTTTTGACGGATGCAAAAAAACATCGAAAATTGAATCTGTTCTGAAACCTTTAATGTCTGACGAAAGTTTCGGGGTCGGTGTGAAAACGTGATGGGCAAAACGTGAGGTTGTATTTATTTTTAAATGTGCGACAATTTTGGACGAAAAATACAGACAACAGGCCGTTCCAGTGGAGGTAAGGTTGGGTTCTGATAGTCAGTTCCATTTTGGATCTGGTTCCTGATTGGCAAAAAAACAAGATTCAATAACCTCAGACAGTTATGAATATGTTATCCAACATTTTATCTCTCCTCGCTTTCTTTATTAGAAAAGAGCAATGTAAAAAACATTTAGGTAATGCATTTCAGCCAGGAATGACCTTTGCTTTTGCCAGTTTGAACAACAAATGTCAGCACGAAGGCTAATTAACGTTTCTGTGATGGTTACATTTGTTCTATTGAAGCTGGTGCTGGCCAAAGACCTTTGTGAGGGAAAAGAAATATCACTCTGTATCACCACCCTACGACCGGTGTATTTTTGTAGTCCAACAAGACAAACAGAGTGGTGACTCTTCTCTATATTGTGTAAGTAAGCTCCACTCATTACGTCTATGTGACTGACTCAATGATGGCAACAATCACTGGACAATTTCAGTCACTGATCCTTCAACATTAGCCCTACCTTACCACAGGGGGGGAATCTAAACTATATTAAGTTTATTCTGGTAGCTGACAGTAAATCATGCTGATTGAAGGATATATTTATCTTGTGTGGTGGTCATGAGAAGCTCAGGCAGAAATTCAAGTCTGTAACTGGACTTCATTTGTCATAAATAACGATGAGGATCTTAGAATCAGAGTGAAGGAGAAAATGCATCCTTGCCCTGCAACATGATGTGGGAAATGGTTGCCATGATCAGCAGACAAACGGGATGTATTTGTTTCGTTTCACATATGTGTTATACAATATATCAATGTCACACAATGCTGTGGTTCATCTCTGTTGGGATGTCACCACACAAAAACACACCAGAGTTTGCTTGGAAGAGGACCGAGACCCAGCCTTTGAGGCAATCTGGGTGCACGTGGTTGGGCTGTCCCAGAGCTTGAATGACAGCATTTTGATCATCAGGACGAAATGTGGTTTTAAGGTGTGAGCCTCACCTAAATTAACTTCTGTATTTTGTTCATGGTATGGAAGAGGAGGTGATACGCTGATGACGGCTTATAGCTGAAACGCGTTCGTTTGATTGCCCAGAATAAACCAAAAAAAGACTCTTTATCTGTGAGTGCCGGTGATTTGTTTCCTCTGTTCTTACCACTACCTGGCACCCGATACTGTTCAAGATTTGGAGACGTGCTCGCCGCTATTTTCAGTGGAAGAGGAGGTATCAGAAGAGGCTGTCCAAATTCTGGCCAACAGGGTTGGGCAATATGACAATACATACTGTGATATGTTAGAAATGAGTCAACTGCCAGATATTTTGCTATACCGTGATACTTATCTCTTCAATATCACTGGCTGTATGAAACAATTATAGGCAATAATGCAATGAGGACTCCTGTAGGACAATATTGGATGTACAGGATTTCCCAGCAATGTGATGAAGTATCTTGACTCTTCTCTCCACAGATATTGTACAAAAGCTATAGGAAACCACAGGAGACTTTTTCAAGGAAATAGCAGTCACTTCAACCCTATAGGACACTGACAAATGACAAAGTAAGTTCAATTACCCACCATACTTAATGAATGGGGGTTAGAGTGTAGAAATCTTACATAAGACACCTTTAACTCTCAGGGCTTCTTGCCTAATGTTAGCACCAACATTGAACCTGCTCCACTTACGAGTAAGAACTACCGAATACGACCATCAACACACCTCAGGTACTGTAACAACATGGTAAATGGACTTGCATTTATATAGCGCCTTTATAGTCTTCCGACCACTCAAAGAGCTTTACACTACACGTCAGCATTCATCTATTCACACACATTCATACGCTGATGGCAGAAGCTGCCATGCAAGGTGCCAACCTGCCCATCAGGATCTAATCTAAATATTCATTCACACACCGATGACACAGCCTTTGGGAGCAATTTGGGGTTCAGTATCTTGCTCAAAGTCACTTCGATATGTGGACTGGAGGAGCTGGGGATCAAACCGCCAAACTTCCGATTAGTGCGCGATGACATTGTGTGAGTCACAGTCTCGTCTATGTCAAGGGAAAGAGTCTCTTCAACCACAGACAACAGATGATGATAATGACAACAGGACATTGAGAGATGACTTCCCATAACATCTTTGCTGTTCGTTTATACAGCACATCCTGGTCGCAGAACAGTGGACCAGCAGTTTACCCTCACAAGGATCCTGGAGGGGTCATGCGAGTTTGCCCATCCAATCTACATGTGCTTTGTGTACTTGAGATATCTTGTTTGGGAGAGTGTGGGGTACTGGGAACCAAGAATCCTTGTAGAACCAAAGTCAGAGCTGTGTCCGCATTCTCGGCAAAAAGTCAAGTGCATTGTCAGTGGGTGTTGGGCTCCGACAGGCTTGTACCTTGTCACAGACTCTGTTTGTGATTTACATGGACAGAATCTTGAGAGGAAGCCGAGGTGTGGTGAGGTTTCATTATGGGGGCCTAAGGATGGCATCACTGCTTTTTGTGGATGATGTGGTTCTGCTGGTTTTGGGGTGTGAGGCAGCCGGGTTGAGGGTCAGCACCTACAAACAACCAAGTCTTAGGCCATGGTACTCTGCCGGAAAACGGTGGATTGCACCCTACAGGTTGGGAGTGAGTCGCTGCCCCAAGTGAAAGATTTCAAGTATCTTGGGGACTTGTTCATGAGAGAGGGTAAGAGGGAGCATATGACTGACAGACAGAATGGTGCGGCGTCAGCAGTAATGCGGATTCATACCAGACTTTTGTGGTGAAGATTGTTCTATTGGTCGATTGATTGGTCAATCTACGTTCCAACCCTCACCTATGGTCATGACTTTCGGGTAAAGTCCAAAAGAATGAAATCGCAGATACAAGCATCCAAAAGAGTTTCCGATACAGGGTGCCTAGGTTCACCCTTGAAAATAAGGTGAGGAGTTCAGACATCTGGAAGGAGCTTAGAGTATACCTGCTAGTCAAGTCAGCTGATTCATACCAGACTTTTGTGGTGAAGATTGTTCTATTGGTCGATTGATTGGTCAATCTACGTTCCAACCCTCACCTATGGTCATGACTTTCGGGTAAAGTCCAAAAGAATGAAATCGCAGATACAAGCATCCAAAAGAGTTTCCGATACAGGGTGCCTAGGTTCACCCTTGAAAATAAGGTGAGGAGTTCAGACATCTGGAAGGAGCTTAGAGTATACCTGCTAGTCAAGTCAGCTGATTCATACCAGACTTTTGTGGTGAAGATTGTTCTATTGGTCGATTGATTGGTCAATCTACGTTCCAACCCTCACCTATGGTCATGACTTTCGGGTAAAGTCCAAAAGAATGAAATCGCAGATACAAGCATCCAAAAGAGTTTCCGATACAGGGTGCCTAGGTTCACCCTTGAAAATAAGGTGAGGAGTTCAGACATCTGGAAGGAGCTTAGAGTATACCTGCTAGTCAAGTCAGCTGATTCATACCAGACTTTTGTGGTGAAGATTGTTCTATTGGTCGATTGATTGGTCAATCTACGTTCCAACCCTCACCTATGGTCATGACTTTCGGGTAAAGTCCAAAAGAATGAAATCGCAGATACAAGCATCCAAAAGAGTTTCCGATACAGGGTGCCTAGGTTCACCCTTGAAAATAAGGTGAGGAGTTCAGACATCTGGAAGGAGCTTAGAGTATACCTGCTAGTCAAGTCAGCTGATTCATACCAGACTTTTGTGGTGAAGATTGTTCTATTGGTCGATTGATTGGTCAATCTACGTTCCAACCCTCACCTATGGTCATGACTTTCGGGTAAAGTCCAAAAGAATGAAATCGCAGATACAAGCATCCAAAAGAGTTTCCGATACAGGGTGCCTGGGTTCACCCTTGAAAATAAGGTGAGGAGTTCAGACATCTGGAAGGAGCTTAGAGTATACCTGCTAGTCAAGTCAGCTGAGATGGTTCAGGCATCTGTTTAGGATGTCACCTCGATGCATCCCTTTGGAGGTGTTCCGGCATATCCAACTGAGAGGAGACCACAAGGCAGATGCACAACACGCTGGAGGGAATACATATCCAATCTAGCCTGGGAACACCTCTGGATGCCCCAAGAAGAGCTGGAGATTGTATCTAGAGAGGATGATGCATGGGCCTTGCTTTAGCATGCTGCCATCATGACCCAGAACCCGGATAAGCAGTAGAAAATGTATGAATGAATGAATGGAAGAATGGATGTTTAAGTGCTAGCTTGTGACCCAGTTAACTCAGATGATGTTGACGATCTCCTTTTGTTTTCAACCTTCTTATTATTTCAATTACACTGTTTTCATGTCAATAACGTGATTATGAAAATAGATCTAAATAGAGTTTGGTCAACTTGGACATGGAGATGCTCTCTCTACATTTGTTTAATATCACTTTAAAAAGGTTGGGGATTTTTGATTGCATAAAAAGAGAAACTCAAAACTCAACGGATTCTAACAATACTGATCTACAGTCAGCTATGCGATCTGACCTGGAAAGGGGGCCAGCAAAAAGACAATTTCCCTATAGGGATCAATAAAGTATACTTATTCAAATTTAACTGAGAAAGTAATGTCAGTTTGATAAATTGCAGGCCTCTGTGGCAGTAGTCATTTCCCCAGTGACAGCAGTCCTGCTGGGGCCAGTGTGCCCAGGCTGAGTCAGTTCACAGCAGGTCGGATGGAGCAGAGGGAGAGATGACATGTCTCATTCCTTCTGCCAGCATGCACCTCCTGTCAAGACAACGTAACCCATTCAGCCATTTCTCAGTCCCAAAACTGTGGCTTCGGAGGTGTGGATGATTGCACTTTTGAGGAGTTGTAGTCAAAAACACCATAGAGACATTTTAAAAAGTGAAAGTATGTTGTCAAGAACAGAACAAAATGACCTCCTAGTACTTATAACTTTTCAAAGGCATTACATGTTCCAAATGGCAGATATATAATAGTACAGAAACTAATGATTTTTTTACTTCTTCATCTGTTCTTGTGTTTAAGACGAGTCTGATGCTGGAAGCGAGCAGCAGGAGTCGGAACACTGCTGCCGCAGCTGACTAAGTGACATGGGTTATGTAACTGGCAGAAGGTCCAGATACACTAACTGCTTGTGTACTGTACGTTAAACAGGATGAAATCATACAAAAAGATTTCAAATACAAATTGCTTCAAACACAAGTGAACAAACTTTCATATGACTTTTCGAAAACTATTGAAACACACTCTTCCTCTTCTATCTTCTTCAGCGTTCAGACTTCTAGGTTTGTCTCGAACATGAGCTGGGAGACCAATGAGGCTTTCTCACTTCTGACCGTAGCAAACCTCACTTCCCGAAACCTTTTATTTCTTGCTTTCACTCCAACTTCACCTTCATCTAGTGACATTTTTCTTGACATTTCATTGCGGAAATAATACATATTTATACCTTTAAGTCCTGTGTTCAAGTCAGATCAGGGACCTTTGTCACGTCATGCCGCTCTATTTCTCCCCATACCATATGTCCTGTCACTCCTCCTTCACAAAAGCAAAACATTGGGAATTCCCAATAAAGTTCTGGTCAGCCCCAGTTCCATTGCCTAAGTTAATTTGAAAGCTGTGAAGCATACGTGACTGACTCAGTATTATTAGATTAAAAGCTCTGTGAACATGTCATGTGCGTTTGTTTGTTTGTGTGTAGCGTACACGTGTGTGATAGAGAAGGGGCAGAGAGACCTCTAAAGCACCAGTCCAATTAAAAGCTGAGTTCTGGAAAGCTCTCGGAGGTCTTTGTGTGGTTTATGTTGTTTTTCTGTGTGTGTGTGTGTGTGTGTGCGTGTGCGTGTGCGTGTGCGTGTGTGTGTGCAGGTGTGTGTTTGTGTGTTTGGGTGACATCACAGCAGTGGTGACATCACAGCAGTGGTGACATCATCACTGCATGGTGACATCACCAGATGGAACACTGTGATGGATTAAAGGAGTGGTGCCATCAGTTGTGACATCATAAAGGAGCGTTAACATCATAAAGGAGTGACATTCAGGAGAGAGTCCCAGAATCACACAACTGTAGTTGAATCTGAAGACTCGATCAGACGAAACACATCGACTGAGAGAAGCAGTTGTCTCAAGAGAAAGAGGTATGAATTTTATGAATGCATTGCTTTAGATTAAACCTCCCAACAGTATATGAAGCAGTTAAAATTAGCCTCAACATTTAAATGCAGCTTACATGTTAGTTAATAAGAATTAGGGCTGCAACTAACGATTATTTTCACTCATCAGACTATCTACTGAGAGAAGCAGTGAATTTCTCTCCAAAAACCACGAAGCATCGACAAGAATTGACCGTAAATCAGCATCATGGTATCATCAAGAACTTCCCAGCCAGAAGCCATCATGCCCGAGTTCAACGTCC
>CAKALU010039122.1:0-29614 GCA_916700995.1 Hozukius guyotensis
CACACTGCAGAAGAGTTAGTTTAGCTCTGAGAATATCTAGTGAATGTACAGTGGACGTTTGTGCAGAAATAAATGCTGCAGCTCCTCCAGACCAACAGAGGTTTCCCGTGTCTTGTGAAGTGACGGAGCTCTGCAGAGAGAAACGTTACCGTCTCGTTACCGACCGGGTGCCGGTGTCTTCAGCGGAGAGAGCAGGGAGACACGCTGCAGAGCCCCGCTTCCTCAGCCTGCACTGAAACAGGAAAAGCCAACACTAGGATCAGATCTAAATCATGTTCATGGAGAGACCTTCGTCTGGTCAGCTAACATTACTGCCAAGCAGCTGAAATATAGAGTGATATTGTGGTTTTAACTGACGTGTGTCGCCTCACTGTTTTGAGCGATGCTCGTTCATGTCTATTTAGAGCGAGCCCGACGTTGACTTTCGTTGACTTCACGGCCACAGGTGTCGCTGTTAACAAGCAATTCTGAAAGTTACAAATAGTCTCTTTAAGTCTAAACAAAAAAAAACCCCACTTAGTTAGGTTTAGGAAAAAACAACATGGTTGGTCTACTAAGTTTGTACAGTGATAATGACCCTGAACATTGTGAACATGGGACGAACGAACAAGGCTGAGGACACGAACAGTGGTATCCTGAATGAAAGCCTTGTGTTTGTAAACACTAATATTTGAAACACTGGCCCCACGGGCCACCAAGCCCCTAAATTTGGTGGCCAAAGTACATTTTGGTGGCCCATATGTAAATGTATGCAAAATCGAGAAAAGGCAATTTAACGCCACTTAACACAGCCTTCCTCAACTGTGATATTAACTTTTGTTATGTTGTTGAGTATGTTACGTAATGGTAAGTATCCAACGTAATGTTACATAACTTAACTTACATATAACTTAAAATAAGTTGACGTTGACTTTCGGTTTCACAGAGGACACAAACACTGGTCTCCTCGGTGAAAGTCCTGTTTTTTTTTCTTATGCTATGTCACCTGACTTCCTCCTTTACACCCGCCATAAACGGCCACGTAGAGTCGTCATATAGTTTGAAGCATAGAGCCACTTACCAAGCTGACTTATTTGACGAGTTGGGAATGAGAACGGGCTGGCTGTGAATAATATGTGTTCAGTGGGTGCATGACAGTCTGGCAGCTTTATTAGGTTATCTGTACAGATAGAGCTTTCATTCACACACAGGCACACGCTGACTTGACTAGAAAATGCGTTTCCAGCACATGATAATCATTTATGTTAGAATAACCATTGCATTTTCTAACAAGGCTGCAAAATGGGTGCACAAAGATTGGATCCATAGTTCACCTTAAAAACCTAAGGCTGCAAATATTCTTGTTATTGTCGATAAATCATGAAACCATGAAAAGACCAAATAACTTCCCCAACCTTTCTATGGCTCTCAGCTCCAAGCACATCGGTTCCTACTGAAGACATGTTTAAAAACTCAAAAAAATAGTTTCATTTTTTAAAAAAAGGCTCAGTAATTTCCGAAACAGCTGGTCACAGTAGATTTTAGCAGACCAGAGGAAATAGTGGATTTGTGGGGGACTATTTTCAGCTGTGGATTAATACACATTTGGTATTCTAGTGAGTATTTAGGGCAGCAGGACGGTATATGTGGGATTGAGTCAGAATAAACTACAGTGTGTGTTCATGGTAATGAAGGAACACAGCGTGGCTCATTGATGTGTTATTAATAGAGCTCAGATTAATGTATGTCTGTATTAATGGCACAGAGGAAGAAGAGATATCAGGCTTTGATACACACACAATACTTGTTAGTAGACAATTCATTGTTGGTTTGAGTCCGTCCACGAGATTTGTTGATGAGAAGCAAAGTATAAAATATCACTATACTGATCCTTTCACATTTAACAAGCAACACCTCACTGTGCAACATAAACACTTAACCTCCAGTCTCTAAAGATTGACCTACAGGACAGAATGTTTCAAGAGTTTAGTCAGTCAGAGGCAGCCAGGAATAAAATTGAAAACCTCATTAGTATTCTAAACATGCAGAGCAGTATGCTGTGTATGAGGGAGAGCAGAGGGAGGGATGAGTTGCTAAGCTTTGAAGTGTATATTGAAATGTATTGTTGAAGAGACACTGGAGACTTTGCTCTGTTTTTTTCCACCAAGTGTTCAAATGCCCCCCAAGGAGAGAACAACCTGGCAAGTGGCCCCCAGGTCATTTCAGTTTGAGAATGTTGGTTTACAACCTCGATGATCCCTTTGACTGCTCATGTTTCCTGCCTTGTCGCCACCTATTTAGCGATGTCCTTACATTTCCCCTAATGTCTCCTCTAAATAATGTTCAAATTAGGGCTGTCAATCGATGAAAAAAGTTAATCGCGATCTAATAATCTTTCAAAATGTACCTTAAAGGGAGATTTATAGAGAGTATTTAATAGTCTTATTAACATGGGAGTGGGCAAATATACTTGTTTTATGAAAATATATGTACATATTTTTTATTGGAAATCAATTGTCTGTAAAGGGGTCATGTCTAGAAGGGAACCCGCAAGTTGGGGAAACTCTCGAGATGGTAAAGGTTAGGCATTAACCTCGAATAGTTAAGGTTAGGATAGGTCGTTGGGCAGTTTTTTGCAGATGTCAGATAAGATTTCGCAATTTGTGAGTTACCTTCTAGACATGACCCTGAAAAGGGGAGACTCGTGGGTACCCATAGATCCCATTTTCATTCACATATCTTGAGGTCAGAGGTCAAGGGACCCCTTTGAAAATGGCATGGCAGCTTGTAAAGATGGACCCAGTTCAACTCAGTTCACTCATATAGTACATTTAAATAACAGCAAGTGCTTTACAGAGGAATTCAAACACTATTAAATCATTTCAATGAAATAAATAAATGGGTACATAACTGTAACAGTCAAAATAAAAGCAATTCTGTAGCTATAGCCTTCACATATTCTGAAAGAAGGGATATACTGTATAAGAGGGTGATGATTCCATCAAAAAATCTATAGCCTAATGCCTAATGCCTCTGTGAAAGACCTGCTTCATCTTCCTCCACTTTAGATGATGACTTACATTTGTGAAATTGCTTTTTAACTCGTGACCTTATCACATTCAGCTGTGGGGTTTTATCTTAAGTAGCAACAGCAATGTTAAGAGCAAGACAGAAATTATCCAGGAGAGAGAAAAAAATAATAATTTGTTTAGTTTGAATGTATTATGGCTGCATTTCTGATTGATTCATTTCTGAAGGACAGAAACCCAAAACTGATCACCATAAATAGGGAATGATTTTGGGTGAATCAATTCTTTGACTCCTAAATTAGGTTTAGTCAAGCGCCAACCTCCAGGGCTGAGCAGTGAAGCCAACGCGGAAGTGCCAAAAACATGTTTACAGCCTGGTACAAAGAAAAAAAACGGCTTTGGTCTCTGTAGCTAATTTCCCCTTTCAGATAACTGTACAGAGGTTTCATTCACGTTCCACCTCTTTGCCCATTTTTTGGATTAGCTGGAGACGTCACTGCCAAGATGGCGATGGCGATGGCCGAAGTCGCCGGGAGCCACCCGCTTTGAGCTTCATTTTTGCTCTTCAGAAACCTATAGGTGACGTCATGGCGACTACGTCCATATTTGCTTCAAAACTATTTTAGTCTATTGTTTGTTTGATGTTGTCTGATTCTCCATGTCACATCCACACCTGTAAGCCTCAATAGCAACAACAACAATAACATTGTAAATGGTAAAATTTCTGAACATGGGATTGCACATTTAGCCTTGAGTGTTTCCTACATGAATTAAGGTGATTTTTAGGCCTTTTAACAGACTTTTCAGTGTCCAACATTCCGGACATGACTGTCCCACATTAGGAAATAAAGATTTGTCTGAGACAACTTGGCACTAATATGTCTACCATTTCTGTAGTGAGTGTGATATCTGCATTTTCTTTTCTGGTTTCATTAGGACATATCCTGGGGATTTCAGAGTGGTAGTGGGTGTGGATTTAATTTATTGGCTTCAATATATTCCAGACGTCTGAAATGCAAAAAAAATGTCCCACTTAGTCAAATTCACCTTACTTTGGAAAAATGGTCGGCAGTGAGGTACACCGTTTGTGATTAATGGGCTGGAATAGCTTAATCCTTTATTAACGCGGTGTTAGCATAGCTGCAAAGAACATTAGCAGTAACATTAGCTGCTCTTTTACTGTAGCTATGATTGGTGATTTGGTTTTGCCGTCTTATTCATCAGATTTCACGGCTGGCAAACACCGAAGCTGAGCTGAAGCCAACACCGGTCAGCCGAGAGGTAACTGGGATCACGCTTCACTGAAGGTTGATAAATTAATAGCTGCTGCCTCAGGGCTTAACTGGTGTTTCCTGACTGAACGGACACGTCCGTAAATCATCAGCTGTCCTCCGGGAGGGCTGCTGCTCATACGGATACCTCCGAAGTCTATTTCACTCGTCTTGAATGTCTGATGTTGAGGCAGCTTCAGTATGATGGAGGACAGTGACTGTGTATCTCCTTCAAATAATGTTCATATGCAGTAGAAATTTTTTGAGGAAACGTAACGCTGCTTAAATTTGTGTTTATTCTGTGCATATAATACACAGCATATGAAGTGGATTTGCAGAGCTGCTCTGGATTCAGGAGGCTTCTGGGTGTTATTTCACTTGATTCCTCTCCCTCTCTCTCTCTCTCCCACCAGAAAAAAAAACACTTTTTCTATATTATCTTTATATTGCTGAGACTCTGGGTCATAGAGGTCCGGGTAATTTTCTACCTCAAAACTTCTCTGTGACAGGTACAAGAGCTCAGGAGAACACACGCTATTACCTGATAAGAGAGTATGGCAGTCAGGATGTGCCAAGAGAGCGAGAGAGAGTCTGAATAAATTATTTTGGCGACAACAATGGAAAATAGGACAGAGGTATAATATGTTATGGTGCAGAAAATGACCGAATTTTTGTGGATGAATATACAGTTTGTCCTTACACTGAAGAAAAAGAGCCTGCAACCTTTATAATACTGGGCTCTTTCTCAATTTACTTCCAGTAAGTCTAAATAAAGTTGGCAGGAACTAAGGAAAGACTGTATTGTACTCTGTCTTCCAGCTGTTCTGCCTCATTTCCTAATGCACTGTATATCTGCCTTCAATAATCTGCTGGACTTAATGCATGTCCTTTAAGCAGGGGCAACATAAACATTCTTTAAGGAACTATTCAAAACAACATGGGATTTAAAGGGTTTTTAGGCTGTTTGTGTTTTGCATGCCAAGTGTCCAGAGGGAGTGTATGATGGGATCTCTGCGCTGATATTCTGCTTCAACCTCCCCACTTCATCGCCACAATAAGAGCGCAGGTTTGATGTAGTGGGTGTGGGGTGTGTGTGCAGTATAACACCAGCACCATGGCTGTGGACAGTGTCTAACAACACCTAGCCTTGTATCGCTGCTCACTAAGCTGTTTCAGCTGTCATGATGGGACACAATCAGCTGTGGCTGAAGCTCTCAGGCTGAATTTAACCCTTCATCCTGTTTATGATACGGGCTAATATCTGGGAAAAGGTTTAGGTCAGTCCCACAGAGCAGAGGCAGTTTCCATTAAAGAGAGGAAATGTTAGAATGAAACAGAATGGTGCTTTGAAGGATTATAACATCATAGACTGTATATAAAAGTGGACGTATTCATCGTGCAACCCTTCCTCCTAGAAGAAGAAAGGCACTTTATTAATCTCCGAGGGGAAATTACATTTTTTCACTCTGTTATATTTACATAATACATAGTACACACAGGCCCGAAATACACACACATGCACAAACAGGACCTATATACATGCATTAATGGAGAGATGTCAGAGCGAAATTACGTTCTCATACAATTAAACTGCACTCTCAATGACGCTTTGAAGGAAACATATTTTCTTCCAGATTATGCTCACAGTTTTAATGTTGTAAATTGAAACAAAACAAACCGAAAAACTAGGGATGCATCGATTCGACTTTTTCAGTCCCGATACCGATACCTGGGCTTTGGGTGTCGGCCGATACCGAGTACCGATCCGATATCCGTGATTAATTAATACGCTGTATGCCTCACTGTGTGGAAGTGACTGGGATCGTTCTTTTATTTGTAAGGCAACATCAGGGTTGACTTAAACATCGCTTTCCTAACTATGTAAAATGTGACCAATAAATATATAGATATAAATATATTTAATTGTTCTTTATTATTAAAATAATAAATCGTTCATCAGCAACTTGGCAAAAAAATCTTAAAATTTTAAAAGTTAACTTTTTTAAAAACTTTTTAATGCAGCAACAAATTGGTCAAAAATTAAACAGGAATTCAAACTATAGTATATAATATATATAGAATATAAACATAGAACTGAATTGAATAGATCGGCTCCATTGTCACAATACCTGATCCAGCTATTTGAGTCAGTATCGGTTCGATATCCGATCCAGTATTGGTATTGGTGCATCCCTACAAAAAACGCAACCAAACTACGTGGTTAGGTTTAGTAAAAAAACAACATGGTTTGGCTTAAAATGACTATGTTTGTCACGTTATTAAGCTACGGACGTAAATTTTTAAAAAGTGAACGTTGACTTTTGGTTTCTTTATTAAATATTTGACGAATCTCCCTTTAAGGTACGTTTTGAACAGATGTGATTAATTTGCAATTAATCGCAATCAACTATTTTAAGCGATTGACAGCCCTAGTCAAAAACAAATGTAATCCGCAACAAAATATGTTTCCCTCTAAACATAATTCACAATGCATTTTGTTGTATGGGAACAAAGTTATTAGAATGACAAGTAGAAGCCTTTTCTGATCTGAAACCCCGATCAGCAGGATGACGTCATTTGTCTGTGCCTTCTATAACCGTTACAAACCTGCGTCTCTGCATCTAAGGAATACAAGCTGCTAAATCTGCAAGTGCCCCACTATGAAGACCCAAATGAATCCCCATCCCCATGATTTATTTGTATGGCATCAGCCAGATAGGCTGGCATTCTCTCCACTCTATCAAGTCCCATTAGTCAATTGTAAGTTAAAATGTAATTAACTCTGGCTAGCTGACCTCATAATGTATTAGTGTTATTTATAGCTGAGCAGCTGCCTAAAGACACAACTTACCAGGCTCTCCTGGGAAAATCATACCATGATAAGACTCCAGCACTGCATGCACTAATCTGCTCCCAAACATAAACGCTGGCACAAACAATTCTTCACTTTGGATGTGAGCCAAATACCCATAAATCATGCCGCTAATCTTGCTGTTTCGCTGGAGCTTCAGCCACTTCACATCAGAGGACGGGAGATCAAGGTCGGCTCCCAGGTGTGTTTTCTCAGCTTCTACATCCCACTCACTCCGGCCACGCCAAACATCCTGGGAGCGCTAAGTTTCTGCACAGCACAAAGCCCAGATACACCGTGCTGAACCTCATATAATGCTTCTCTGCGACCTGTTTACCTCCACTCATTTAACCCTCCATGCAATCACATCCAGTCACGACATCACACCTCGACACAATACGCAGTAATCTTGGTTCACGGTGGTGCACCTTATTTTTAATCGAATGCTATATCTGACAGCACTCAGCCAATCAGGCATTGTGAGGATAAAGATGTATAGGCACACACATACAAATACCTATATGCCTGTATCTGAGGCCAAGGTCTAACTATAATGACAGAACTTTTTGCAGTGTGTGTGTTTGTAGTCTGTTGAAACAGCCCAGTTGCACAGCAGTTCGTGAAATAGTCACGAAATTCAATGTATTGATTTGTGTACATAGACACAATTTTTTCTTGATGGTCAGCACAAAATCAATTCAAATGTAATCCACGCAATTGTGAACCGGGAAGTATAAAGAACGGCAAACTCCGCGTAAGAAGGAGGTCGTGGTGGAGGAGTGAGTCAAAAAACCTCCTGTGTCCTGTGTAAAACTAAAAGTCAAAGTTTATTTATTTGTCACATAACTTCCGTACTTAAGTTATGCCACTTCCAGCGTTATTTCAACCCAAACCACGATCTTTTCGTAAACCTAACTGAGTAATTTTGTTACCTAAGCCGAACCAAGTCAATCTTTTCGTAAAGCTAACTAAGTAGTTTTTGTCACGTAACTTTCGTACTCAAGTTACGCCACTTCCGTTGTTATTTTAACCCAAACCGCGATCTTTTCCTAAACCTAACTAGGTAGTTTTGTTGCCTATAAGCCTAACCAAGTCTATCTTTTCCTAAGCCTAACTAAGTAGTTTTATTATGAAAAGACTGGAGCGGAAATTGACACCTGCGTCACGTGTTGCTGGACATTCGTAGGAAAACACACGAAAAAATACATTGTCAAAGTCGTGTTGAGCGTCATGAAAAAAAAGGGAAATTCGTGTCTATGTAGACGAATAGATCAATAACACAACCCTCTTGCCGTACAAAGTCATTGATATTGGACAATCCTTTAAGATCCCCAGATTATATTCAATATTTTTCAAATTCTTGCTTTCTATAATATCTGCGTTTGCAACTTCGGTATGGTTAAAGGGATAGTTTGGGTGTTTTGAAGTGGGGTTGTATGAGGTACTTGATGAGGTACCATCGTAGGTGTATTACCTTCAGTAGATGACGGTCAGCGTGCCTCCAGCATTGAGAAACAGACAGGAGCACCCACTCCAAAGCCAAGCAATACAGTGCTGTGGACGGGGATGGCAGAAAAACGTTTTTTAGCCACCTAAAAGATAATCTCACAAAAAAAATGATATCTGTTTAAGTGTACGCTATACTTAGAATATTTTCTGATGGCGAACTGAACTGAAAGTACCTGAACAGTTTTTGTCATCTGAGCCTGCTGGCTTTGGAGAGAACATAGATAAGTTTCACTTTCAGTTCAGTTCCTCATTGGAAAGGCGAAGGAAAAGGGCTGTCTGACGGCAAGATAAAGCTGTGAAAATATAAAATACAAAAAATACAAATTTATACAAAGCCTTCAAATTCATGGATTATTATTCAAGCCATCCTTCCTGGATTGATCCTTTCTTTAAGACCCCCTCCTGAAAAAGCCCAGTCTGCTCTGATTGACTTGGGAGTAACTGGGTTGTCTCATTTCACAGTTTGCGGGTTGGTAGGCACTCCAGATACCCAGAAGTGCACAACCTCTGAAAAAGAGAGTTTTTCACAATATCTCCCCTTACAGTATTCAAGACTTTCAAAATAATGACCCCTTCCACCTCTGCTAATCATTGACCAATATATTCATGTTCGGATTGTTTCTCATCTCACACTGTTGCATTTTTTGCTCATATTTGCTGCCGTTGATAAACAACCACTTCCCGCATCTTAACGGGATTTGCAGCAGGCAGAGAATGGCTTTAAGGGTTTGTGTTCTAGTCGAACGTGAAAAATTCCATCAAATGCTGAAGCAGGCCCTCTAATGAAGCTGGGCAGGGTAACGAGTGTGAGAAGGAATACATTTGAATAATATTCCTGCACTGCAGCGTCTGAGGCTCAGTGTGAGCAGCCCTTCAGTAGAAACCACAGATTTCCAAAACAACATCTGTTGCTGCTCTCTTCCCGTCCATTTACTGTCATTAATAACATCTTACCAGAAGAACCCAAGAGAGGCAGGAAGTCGGATAGCGAGAGAAAAACAATGGGATCAAACACAACAATTGCAATTTTGAAAATGAATATGGCAGCAAGAAGATTTTGAGGGTTCAACAGAAGTACTGAATATTTCCAGTAAATGCGTCGTACTCTTCCCACTGGCTCTTGGATCGGGGTTTCCCCGGAGTGAGGCCGAGGCCCGACCTTCTTGGCCAGCCCCGCCCAATTTTTGGCTTAGTGGCCACACTCGATATCGCAGGTCACACATCACGCACATTGGCCCGAAAATACTTTCTCCCGTACACATTCTCACATTCTCGTCTCATAAGTATTTATCCTTTACTCCACTACATTTCAGAGGGAAATAATAGCACTTTTTACTCTACTGTTGTAATTACTAGCTACTTGGCATGTTAAGACTTGACATACAAATCACATGAACAGCTTGTAAAATATAACACATTGTCGATTGTATACACTGTATATACAATCGATTAAAATATTTTATCTCAAATTAATCTCACATTTTTTATCTGTTCAAAATGTCCCTTAAAGGGAGATTTGTCAAGTATTTAATACTCTTATCAACATGGGAGTGGACAAATATGCTGCTTTATGCAAATGTATGTATATATTTATTATTGGAAATCAATTAACAACACAAAACAATGACAAATATTGTCCAGAAATCCTCACAGGTACTGCATTTAGCATTAAAAATATGCTCAAATCATAACATCCAGGTTTCAGGTTGACAAATCCCTGATGAGGCTGTTTTATAAATCTTTTATTGAGACAGTTTACACTTTTGCTTTTATCGCAAGTTGCGTTAACGGGTTATAATCGTGTTAACTTTGACAGCCCTAATATTTACATTTACTCATTTGGTGGACACAATTGTCCAAAGCGAGGTACAATCAAAGCCACAGTAGAGAGATTTAGCAAATACAAAATAGTGACATTCAAGTGACAAAACCCTGGTAAACAAGTGTTACACTCAGTCAGATAAGACCTGACCTCTTTCTGATGTTACAATATAGAGTGTGGAGCGACATGACCGAGTGGCAGATGCATTATGCTCAGTGAAGGTTAGGCAATGATCACGATGTCCAGATTTCTTGCAGACGAGGAGAAGGTGAGCTGGATACTAAGGTCCGTTGCAGGCTTCTTGTGAATCTCGGCCTCTGCTGCTTCAACTTTTCCTTTTTTTTTTTTCAATTCCCCAAATTTATGGAAGTGCTATACTAAACCGCTGGAACCCATTTTCATTCACATATCTTGAGGTCGGAGGTCAAGGGACCCCTTTGAAAATGGTCATGCAAGTTTTTTGTTTGTTAGTTGGTTTGTTAGTTTGGAGCGTTATTTAGCCTTGTTCCCAACAAGCTAGTATGACATGGTTGGAACCAATGGATTCATGAGGGCTTTCTTGTTTCATATGATGCGAGTATCTTCAATCTAGATTTAAAACCACTACAAGCCATGCGCTCCAAGACCACCCAGACTAAAGATGTGTCTATCTTTACTTTTTATCCTTGGACATTACATCGCACATTACACTCCCCATGTGACTAATCTTACCCAAGGTCACTGCCCTTTATCTCTTTGACTCACTCTCTTCCTGTCAAATCGCAAACTCTTCCCAAGGTCTCAGCAAATTAGAGAGATACTGGAACTCCTAACTGAACTTTGGTCTGTTTCTGATCCAACCAGCTTCATCACATATGACAGCGTGCAGTTAAAGACATTCTTCTTCTTCTTTCTCTTCTTGCTGTCTCCTCGGACCTATGAGACAAGGTCGGTGTCAGCGAAGCGTTCGCCTTCTCGCTCACACATGAGAGAGAAGTATTTCACTTTGTGCTGTAACCAAGGATACCAGGCACACATACACTCACACATACCACTAAATATTCCATACACAGAAACACCCTGCTATAACCTTTCACCAAATGGAGCACCGCAGTCGCTCTAACTCTTCGCCCCCAGACGGCCGAGTAGCGCTGAAAAATGTGAAGTGTGTTTGTGCAAATGATTTGAAATTACCCTGTATAAATAAAGGTTAGAATAAAGTTAAACCTATTGTAATGAAAGACCTTGGACATGGTGTGTTCACTGCAGAGTTTGGAGAAAAAAAACATCCCTCTCTGATTGTCCTTCTAGCTTTGTGAGCAGCTGGCCAGATCACTGCTCTTTATCTGTCTCTGAGGGGGGAGAGGATCTCACTTTCTGGTTTTCTATTCAATATATCAAAGAGGACGAGTGAAAGTCGCCAGCCAAGGGTGTAGGGAAGGAAAAGGGGTGTTCTTCAAGCAATAAAAAAAAATACATAAAATATGAAAGTGGTCCGAAACTTTCTTACCTACAACTTTTGTCAAAGTTGTATCAAGGCACCCATGAGAATCCAAAAATACAGCCTGTTCTGTAAAGTAGTACCAAATCTCCAGGAGCCAGTCTGAGCCAGTACTCCTTGCTCTGCAGCAGCTGAGTCAGAATATAGATTATTCTGACTTTTAGCCTCCTCTATCCCACACATCGGCCCGTACAAATTGCCAATATCTCGACACTAAAACCTGACACTCCATCGAATAAACAGATGCTTTCTTGAAAATGAAGATCGTCCCCAAACATGCCCAACAGCACAGACTGGGTCTGATTTCCATAATAATCAACACCTTCATCTTTTTGTACGACTTTCCAAAGTAATGATGAATCTTGTTCAGGTTGTGGGAGAAACCAGAAGGGGATGGGGGACCATGCACATCCAAATCACATCCTTTCTCCAGCACTAATCTGTTTTTGTATGCTGAATGAAATGGATTTTTATCTCCCCTCCGGTGAATTCCCACAGATCCTCCAAGAGGTAATTGGCTGAGATGCTGTATTTATGACCACTTTTATTACATCGATACTTCCAGTTTATTCAGCCTCATGCTGGTAGATTTGCCCAATCGCTACTCGCCAGGCAGCTACAGGAGTAGTTCTAATGGCTCAAAGGCAAATCTTTGTTTGGGTCAAACCTATATTTACAATTACTAGGGCTGTAAATCGATTAAAATAGATAATCGTGATTAATTACAAATTATCACACATTTTTTTATCTGTTCAAAATGTACCTTAAAGGGAGATTTGTCAAGTATTTAATACTCTTATCCACATGGGAGTGGACAAATATGCTGCTTTATGCAAAGGTATGTATATATTTATTATTAGAAATCAATTAAAAACACAAAACAATGACAAATATTGCCCAGAAACCCTCACAGGTACTGCATTTAGCATAAAAAAATATGCTCAAATCATAACATGGCAACAACAGCTGTCAGTGTGTCAGTGTGCTGACTTGACTATGACTTGCCCAAAACTGCATGTGATTATCATAAAGTGGGCATGTCTGTAAAGGGGAGACTTGTGGGTACCCATAGAACCCATTTGCATTCACATATCTCTATCATCTTGAGGTCAGAGGTCAAGGGACCCCTTTGAAAATGGTCATGCCAGTTTTTCCGCGTAAGATTGGACCGTTATTTCACCTCCTTTGTGACAATCATCAAGCACAAGTATCTTCAATCTAGCTTTAAATCTGAGCCAGCTACAACCTAAAAATCGCAAGTTGTGTTTAAGAAATTAGTGGCGTTAAAACAAATTTGCGTTAACGCGTTATTATCCCGTTAACTTTGACAGTCGTAGTATTTACATTTACACATTTGGCAGAGACAATTGACCATAGTGACGTCATATCCAAGCCACAGTAGATCATGGAGAAGCCATTGAGAGTAAGTTCGATAACATCTCTGTTACCAAACAACCGGCTATCGGCCAGTAGCTAGTAGTGCTAGTAGCATGACATCAACAGAATTTAATGGAGTTATAGGCTATTTTTACTAAAATGCAGGGCAAAAAGCACAGGACAGAACCTCTTATGCATCCATGGTCTGTGGTCTGTTGGACATCCATTTTGGAGGTCCTTGACATGAAAAAGTTTGAGATTGATCTCAAAATCTGTGAGCTGGATTTTTCTAACTTCCATTTATGTCCATCGTTTAATAAATAAATAAATAAGTAAATAAATAGTTATAATAGTATACATATTTATAATATTTTTATTGTTCAACACAGGCCATTTCAGTAGAGACATTAAATAGAAAAACAAAGAAATAATTTTGTACGGCACTTTGTAGGCAGACGTTTTCCTGGCGTCTGGTAGTCGCTTTCAGTCCAAAATGGCGGCAGCGTAGCTCTGCTGCTGGGCGCTGATGTTGCAATGGAACGAACAATTGACTTTCACTTCTTAGCAATATACGTTCTTTGACCGAGTGGCAGACGCAGTTTATTCAGTGAAAGTTAGTAGTCGTTCATCATGATGCCCAGATTTCTTGCAGACTTTGTTGGTGAGAACCAATTTTTCCATTTTTATTTCCCCAAATTTATGCTACTAGCACCATACTAAACTGCTGGAGTGCCCCTTTAAGTTGGCCTCTTCTTTTTAGACCAAACATGACGCTTGTTGGATCAGTTGTGTTCGTCCAAATGCAGTTCACTGCTTGCTTTCATTAGTACTGCCATTAGTCTGCTTGGTTGCTCACAGTGGGTTATTATGTAATATTTTCCAGGATAGGAACTGTATCACCCAGGAACTTTAATATTTTTGCTGACATCTCAAATGTTTGAATGTATAAACATTTTATGGAAAAGTACATGCGTTGATCATCAGCCCCTCGCTCCTCCTTTAACCAAACCTCCATATATTATTTATGAACACAATAACATGGCAAAGCAGCATTAAACAAATCATAAAAACTGGGATGTTTCATTTATGTCTGTGTGTGTTTTTCACCAGGGAGACTCTACGTGATGTAAGGGGCTTGTTGAACTGAGAGGTGTAGACACTCTACGGTGGGGGGGGTTTGTTAAGTAAAGTCTGTTCTTCAGACAGCGGGTCTGCAGCTGGTCCAGAGTCGGCCTGAGTCACGCAGGAGGTCATTAGGTTGACACATCAAAAAGGAGTTGGAGTGAGCTCTTATCTCCTCTCTGGGTGGGATTCAAAATACTTCCAAAAAAGGTCCAGTCTTTCCGTCCATAATCATATTGTTGATTCAGTGAGGAAATCCCCTGAAACAGCATTCAATATTCATAATAATTCCTCAGCTAAGCTTCTTAAACTGGCTTTCCACACAATTAAATAAATGGAAATTACACGTCAGTGAGGAATTATTCATGAGATTAGAGATGGCTCGTGCTGACTTGCTCATATCCACCAATAAATGGCCTTTAACTGGCCTGTGTCACGTTGTGATAAAAATATATACGTGTCTGGGATTGACTTGTTGAAGTTGACAGATTGATGAGAAAAAGGTGAATATTAGCTCATATATCATGCTATTTATCGTTATAGTTTGGAATCCGTGGTGGGGAGAGTTAAACTGGGCCCTTCAGCAGCACCTGTGTCCAGTATGCTCACTCAGTGAAGGTAAAAACTGTTCATTTAGTAGCTCTTAGTTAAAAAACAGGGAGCAGCTGGAATGTTTATCTAACAGGATGCATCATTATCTTGTGTTTACCTTCATTTTGGCAACAAACTAAATCCTTTTCTAATGTGTGATTTGGTGGCGATGTGAAAGTTATTGTTTTGGAGGAGGCTAAATAACACTCCTTAAAAACTTACGCTAAATTTTGGCGAGGAAAAACTGTCATGGCCATTTTCAAAGGGGTCCCTTGACCTCTGACTTCAAGATATGTGAATGTAAATGGGTTCTATGGGTACCCACGAGTCTCCCCTTTACAGACATGCCCACTTTATGATAATCACATGCAGTTTGGGGCAAGTCATAGTCAAGTCAGCACACTGACACACTGACAGCTGTTGTTGCCTGTTGGGCTGCAGTTTGCCATGTTATGATTTGAGCATATTTTTTATGCTAAATGCAGTACCTGTGAGGGTTTCTGGACAATATTTGTCATTGTTTTGTGTTGTTAATTGATGGTGTTGTTGTTAGTATGTTACGTAACGTGTTACGATCCACACCGACCTCCTCCCTACGCCGACCTTCCAGTCGTTCCTGCGTAATCTGACGCCTTCCTTTGCTCCTGTCATAATCACTACGGCCATTAGAGGTTGCTACCTAATAATAAACGTAAATATGGGTCGTAATAAGATGCTTGCACAGACGACAGATACGGATGTTTTTTGGGCAAGGATATATTTATGTATAATAAAAAGCGTGCATTACAAACTGGAGGTGTAGCGTTTGAAAGACATGGGCATTTATAAAATGTTTTCTAAGTCAAGTGGAGGGTCTCAAGAAACTAATAATAACACTAGGGAGGGTTTTGCTTTTTCATGAGTTGAAACAAGGTTCACCCCGACTCCCCAACTCAAAAACAGTCCCTCAGGCCAAATTTCCCCAAACATATTCAACATATATAAATCATACATAAATAGCTGTCCCTGCAAAAAGCAACATCTGGCCAAAATGATTTGACTCTGAGTCACATCACTATCTATAAACTCTCGAATGGTGGAGCCAGTAGGTCAGATGGAGGTTTGCTTCAAAGTGTCATTGATAAAAACTGAGGTCTTTGCTTCAGCGGGGTCGTCCTCCATCACTGAACGTGGATGGAGATAAGTCTTATCGGACATTTTCCCACAGTCCCCATACTGAAGTTTACCCACGCCGACCCCTTCAGCTCCATTACAGCTAAAAATCCATCTTCTACATTCAGCGTCACAGAGCAGAGACAGAAACCCACAGACCACACACACCATCAGCTGTGAGAGGAGATGAATAGCCGAACGGCTCGGTCTGGAGAAACAGTGAGCAGAGCTACTGCAGAGGCCTCCTCCACTGTGTATTGTTTTTTCACAGTTGAATGGTGATGTGTGATTATGCTGCTGCTGGGCTTGCCGTCTCCTCGTGGGAATGAGTGTGTATGTGTGTGAATGCAGAGAGTCTGTCATGTGTCTGGCCTGGCTAAAGTCTGACCTGCGGCGTGTTTAGACTACCAAACCACAGAGAAGTTCCCTGCAGCACTGAAAACCAGCGTCAGTAAAGTCTGTTTTACAACCTCAGTCACTTTTTACAAATTTGGCCATAATTTTTCTCACCCACTTTGACACATAACTCACCAACTTCATTACTGACGTCTGGGGACTTGTTAAAATTATTAATCAAACTGTCCATAAACATCCATTAAATCTTATTGAGGTGTTTTCTGGTCCTACCGTACTTAACTGCACTTTTGTGTGCACAGTTTTACAATGCAGCCGATGATTACACATGGCATTTTAGCAACAAGACCTCCAAGTTGAATAACAACAAAAGACCTTGTTTGTCCATTCTCTCTAGGCGCTCTTATCAGCCAGCCCAGTCGCACAGCAGTTTGTGAAATAGTCACGACATTTAATATATTGATTCATGTGCATAGACACAAATTTCACACTTACTGAACATAACAAAGTTTGTTGGTTTGTTGCATTTTTGTTTTGTTTAAATTTACAATGTTAACCACGTGTTTAAAACTGTTTAAAATTGTGACTGTAATCTGGGAGAAAAATATGTTTCCCCTTGAAACATAATTGAGAATGCAGTTTAGTTGTATGGGAATGAATTATGTAGGAGACAGGGCTGCATTTTTTCTCAACGATGGATGAAATAAGCCAAGAGTTGTTATTTCTTTAAGTCGACTGATTGGTCGTTTGTTTCTCCAACCCGGGAAAACAGCCAATATGAGCACAGCACCAGACACACTTGAAACACTGAACAAACCAGAGACCAACAATGATAGATGGGGTGGCACAGAGCAACAAATCTGTACACCCTAGCAAAAACAAGAATGGCATTTCAAAACGTATATGACGGTTACAAAAGGGTTAGACAGAGACTGTGGTTAACAGAAACCAATCTTGAGTGTTGGTAGGAGACAGGATGGAAGCAGCAGTTTCCCATGCTTCGCTGACCTATCATTCCTGACAGCCAAACAGCCAATAAAAGGTTGCTCAGGGGGTGGAAATATGGAGTGGAACGAATGTTGAGTGCATCTGATTCATGTGGGAACAACACCAGCGCACTTTCACACTACCAAGCCTATCAAGTAAGATATATATAAGATGAAGACATTGTTGACAAAGAAGAAGAGGAAAAAATGATGATGCTCATCAAGCATGGCTTATTTTGTAGCCATAACTGCAATATTGTTCATTTATACAAATCATTGTTTATACATTTGGGGCATGAAGCTGAAGCTGGGGCTTGGCACCAAATATTCTAGAAACTACTGAATATGTATGGTAACTCTGAAAACCTATGCATTGATAAAAGACAAAAACACATGAGATCAAAGATTATGATTTAGGGAATTAACCTTATTTATCTTTGAAAATATTCATGATGACTGCAGTCATATATCTATATGGCTTTCCCTTTCAGAAGGCGCCCCTTTGGGGTCTGGGAATGTGTGATGGGAGGGAGGGAGCAGGAAGATGAAACAGAATCTTGGTCCACTGGAAACCACCCGAAGGGGGCTGGTGGGCTGGATCAGGGGGTCTGCAGGCACTCAGGGTGGGGCTGAGCCCAGGAGACTGACTGCAGTGGGCCTTAGCCGTGATAAGGAAAGTTCGTCTAGAGAAGCCCTGTTCCCAATACATCATACAACGCTGATAAGTGAAAGCTAAAGGCGAGCAGCTGCAACGAGGCCATTTCCACGCTACTCCATTAGCCTCGGAGTAAACAAGATTAAAAGCCGATAAAGTGGAAAAGATATTCTCTAATGAGGTTATTTACTGCTGGACCTTGACTGCCCACATTTCTGTATTGCAGTGCTAACCTTAAATCCGGTGAAGTGATGTTCTGTACAAGTACAAGCTAATGGTATGAGGGTGTGAATGAAGGAGGACATTTACTGAAAGAACATCTGGTTATACAAAAAAAATAATAGCCATTAATTTTGCTCGTCAACACACAATACAGTGGAGACATAAGCTCCTTTCAAAACACAGTCTCACGGCAGTTCGTGAAATACTCACAAAATGTAATCTATAAACGAATGTCCAGCAACACGTGACGCATGTGTTAATTTCCGCTCCAGTCTTTTCAAAATAAAACTACTTAGTTAGGTTTAGGAAAAGATTTCGGTTTGGCTTAAAATAACTTCGAAAGTGTCGTAACTTAAGTACGGAAGTTACGTGGAAATAAATCAACGTTGACTTGTGGTTTCACACGGGACACAAACACTGGTCTCCTGGGCGAAAGTCCAGTGTTTTTTGACCCGCCCATCTACTCCAACCTCCTCCCTCTACCTCTTTCTACTTCCTGGTTCACAATTATGTGGATTACATAAAAATGTATTTCGGACTGATCATCACGAAAAAAATGGAAATTGGTGTCAATGTACACGAATCAATACATTCAATTTTTATGACTATTTCATGAACGACTGAGCTGCCATGCACTGCAACCCTGAATTTATCTAGACCCTCAAGAGCTGTATGTGAGAATGTCCAAATGTCCAAATCATTCGGACCGGACATTAAACAGACTTTACCCTGCCAGCTCCCTGATACAAAGTCTGTGTAATGTCCGATTGAGCCCACGTCTGGATAGAGACGCTCATTGTGACAGCGAGCAAGGCGGCATGTTGATGATGTTTCTTTCTATCATGCAGCTAGCGCGAAACCATAAGAAAACAAACATCCGAGGGTGAAGAAGAAGAAGGGTCATTTACATGAAGACGCCAAAGAAAATGCATAACTGGAGAAACAACGAGATCCGGGAACTTCTGTCCAAATTGTCGGACAAATTCAAGAAAGAAAATGTATTTGTATTTGTGTCAGAGTGAGTGTCTTCCATCTTGTGAGGATCTTTGTGTGACTGTGTTTTGTGTGAGAGTGAGTGTCTTTGTGTGGTGAGGATCTTTGATTTCCTTTTTAGGTGCTCGCTCTCTGATTGGCTGGAGGTGTGGGTTCGGTCTGGGGTGTGCCGGCTGCTGATTGATCCAACAATCATCTCTGCAGTTTAAAATGCTCAGGTGCCCAGCAGTCAGATGACAGCTAACTGACAGCAGTGCTTTAGTGGTTTTTGTGAGATGGTATGACTTGTAGGAGTCTTTGTCTTTGTTTAAAAATAGTAAATTGTTTGGTAGGGGTGAACTGCCATTTTTCTTTTATTAACTTTTTCTCATGTTCATCTGCTGTATCCTAGGAAGCCAGATTTAGTAACTGTATTATTGTTTGCCTGATTATTTTGTTTAAGGTCATTCAGGGTGTTCAAAAGATAGATTTTGTTTGTTGTTTTGGCCTTAGTTCACCCTGAGTTATATTGTCTCATTGTATTGTTTGTTAAATTGAGTTTAGTAATAAACCTTTTTTACTTAACTCAAAATCTAGTCCTGAGACTGTGGTTTGGGGACCGGGGAGGGAATATCCTTTATGTTTTTATGTTGCACTCCGACCCCCCTAGACAGGGGCGTAACATAAATTGGGGGGCTCGTCCGTCCTTTTTTTCTCGGGCTTGCATTGCTCTTTGATCGGTAAGTAGTTTCTTTCTTTGCGATTTGGTTGGCAGTTTTTTCTTCGTGTGTAGGGGTAGGCCTACAGTACAAACATGGTATTTGAAATGGATGACAGTGACCGTGGTGTTTTTGCGTCATGTCCTGCCTCCTGCACGCTCTACTTAGACGCCACCTCTCTCCTAAACAAAACGGAGGACTTCCAGTTGGTGAGATCGCATCTTACACGGACAATCTCCTGTTGAGTGTGAAAGGGCAACTCCAGACATGGTTCAGAGTTCATATAATTGATTAAGATGCCTGTTAAGAGCCAAGCCCAATTCAGCCTGGTCATCTTCTCTACCTGCTCTGGTTGGCTCTGGGTCTATAAATCCTCTTAACTTGGGCTGTTTGACCCTACAGCTGTTTGACCATACGGACTCAGTGACATCAGTATTCATAACAGATCTGGTGCTAATCATAAGGTTGGTTCAGATTCAGAAGTCCGGTTAGGTCCATTACTAAGTATGCTCAGGTAAATTTGTCTCCCCTCGGCCTGTTTCTAATCCAGTTGGAACGTGCAGGGACATCCAGTCCTGCACTTTTCACAGTCTAATCAATACTTGCTATGTTTGTCAATTAATACTGAGTCAGCTAATGTTGACTTTCTCAATACCACAGGCAATAAGGAAATGTCAAGGAAAGGCTTTAGACTAAAACCTGATGATGTAAAGTCAGAGGATTACTCAAAATCAAAGATGTTAACCTCGTGGTGGCACTAGAGGTAAAGCCAAGAGATCACTTAAGTCAGTAGGATTCATCCTCTGGGGAACATAAATGTTCTGACTGACTGACATTGCCATTCATTCATGGCTCTGTGTTTTTAGCCACGCTAGCAGCAGAACGAATCAATGCAACTGGTCCCAGGTCAAGGCGAACCCTAAGGAACTGGGACCTGAATGCACCCGAGAGAAGGGCAAGAGGTCAAATGCAGATAATAAAATCAAAATGAGGAGACTCAGAAAAGTTTAAGGAAGACAAAAACATCTCTGTTCAGTTACAACAACAAGAGAATGAAAGTTTCATATGAGTATTTTATCCCAGTTGTTACGTTGCGTAAAATATGGTCCCGTTTCACTGCTGCCCTTTGAGAAGATGGAAAGTGTTTATTTTTCACTTTGATTACATCCATGTCATGTAGAGTTAAGTGGATCAAATACAGGTGAATTTCTACCATAAAAAAGTAAAGTAAACAATGCAGCGGAGAAACAAAAGTGACACAACAGAACGCTGTTATTAGTCTAATTAGTGTTGCATGTGACTGAAGCGTCTCTCAGGCCAGGGTCAGGAGTGTCAGGATGTAGATGGCGGGGTCAGAGAGAGTCGCCATGGTAATAATGTGCTACAGGCTGAAGAGCCGGGGGTCTGATTTAATTATGCAGCTCAGGGCTTGTCAAACAGGCCCTCAACCGACAGACTAAACTGCAAATCTGCTCGCTTCAAAGACATACTTTCCATTTGACAGAGCAAATAGAAAGTATAATTCACAGTGCAGTCTATGAATGTCAGGCTGGGAGGAGAGGACGGGCTCACTTTGTTGTTCCAGTATAATAAAGATACACAGGTACAAGGCCATGCATATTGTATCAGTCAGTCCATTCTCTTGCTGAATGCCCTGAAGGGATGGAAATTGAAGGAAATAGAAACCAGTAATTAGTTCAGTCCTGACAAATAATGTAGGTTCTCCTTGAGTAAATCAGTAATACGATGCATCATGTCACCAAACAGCCTCATCTGGGGGCTCAGAGAAATTACTAAAGATTGATTTGTGTAACAACTTTCAAGTCACTTTTGTGTATGAGGTACAGTAGTGACCATAAATAACAGCACCTCTATAATGTTCTCACACACCAGAACTAGGACTGTCAAAATAGATGATCGTGATTAATCGCAAATTAATCGCACATTTTTCATCTGTTCAAAATGTACCTTAAAGGGAGATTTGTCAAGTATTTAATCATTTGAATCAACATGGGAGTGGACAAATATGCTGCTTTATGCAAATGTATGTATATATTTATTATAACAAATCAATCAACAACACAAAACAATGACAAATATTGTCCAGAAACCCTCACAGGTACTGCATTTAGCATAAAATATATGCTCAAATCATAACATGGCAAACTGCAGCCCAACAGGCAACAACAGCTGTCAGTGAGTCAGTGTGCTGACTTGACTATTAACTAGATGTGATTATTTTCATTCACATATCAGAGGTCAGAGGTCAAGGGACCCCTTTGAAAAAATGGCCAAGCCAATTTTTCCTCGCGCCATGGTTAGTACCAAGGCTTGAGTTTGCCATGTTATGATTTGAGCATATTTTGTATGCTAAATGCAGTACTTGTGAGGGTTTCTGGACAATATTTGTCATTCTTTTGTGTTGTTAATTGATTTCCAATAATAAATATATACATACATTTGCATAAAGCAACATATTTCTCCACATTCTTGTCCACAGGTACATTTTGAACAGATAAATGTGCGATTAATTTGCGATTAATCACGATTAACTATGGACAATCATGCACTTAATCACGATTAAATATGTTAATCGATTGACAGCCCTAATTATGATGCATCACTTTACTTGGGTTGAATATACGAGCTTCGTCTGCTTGCCGTTTCGCCTTGCTATATTAGTGTTTTTCTCTGCACTGTGTCCACCATTTGCATATCTTCCTCTTACGATCTGGCACCTGGTTGCTACATTTTTATAGAATTTCACGCACAGAAACATCCTGAACACAGCAGAAAAATAAAATCCAGGCAGAGGCTAATTCTAGTGGGTCAGAAGAAGTGACGATTGAGAGGGAGTCTAGATATTGGGGAACTACTTACTCATAGTGATCAATTATCAGTTAGTACCTGAAATGTTACCTGTTCCTTAGTCAGTATTTTGTGTACATTATTGTGACATGTTACCAAAGACTATTTGAAATATTTGTGTAGAGGGAGGAGGAGGGCCATGTGGACCCCCTGTTACCAGGCAGCATGGTTCAGACACCGATCCGTTTTCATGTCCTGTGCTTCAATTCACTTTTGACTTTGCCAATATTTAACCATGATCTTTGACTAACCCTTAAACAATTCGGCTTTGAGTTGCCTAAACATTACCATAAAATATTTCATTATTCATCATTAGTTATCATCATTAGTTCCACTGCAATATAAAGACGAATAATAAATAGACAACCTACTGAACTAATATCTGTCTTTTGTTTGTTTGGAAGCATTAGCCTGTGTTACTAGCTATAATAAGGCAGAGCAGTGGACTGTCACACTGATAATTCACCACCACTACAGCCTTAATTAGAACTCTGTTATTCTCTGCTACCCAGCCAGTGCTGCACATGTGTTATCAGATTGATGAAGCTGTTTGCTTTGTTTGCTTTTGTTTAGTCTATTTTGCTTGTTTCTTAATTTGCAGTGTGTTGAGCTTCAAGGCCACTGTACTCTATCCTGTCTGAGGCGCTCAGCTCCAAGCCCACTGACTCCTACTGAAGATGTAAATCTTTAAAAACAGCTCACATATATACAGTATATAGTTACATTTTTAAAGGCTCAGTAATTTCCTAAAACAGTTGGACACTGTAGGATTAAATCCTGTTTGTTGGGGACTATTTTCAGCAGTGAATTAATACATATTTGGTGCACTACTGAGAATTTATATCAGAAATGGTTTCAGGCTTTGGCTCCTCAGGCAATACTTAGTTTAATGAATTGTTTGTTTTGGTCTTTTCATGGCATTTGTATACATATGACATACTGTATGGCAGCGGTGTATGATGAGAGAAAGTAAGTAAGTTAATCCTACAAAGACTGCGGATTTGCAGAGATGTGATGACCTTCCAGACTGGGAAGCGTGTCACCTCGGTTCATTTAAATAATGTACTGTACAGGGAGAATGGGGGGGCCACTTGTGAACAAACAAACTTTCTCATTTTCTTCGAGCAGTCTCAACCATTTCAACTAATTGGCTGAATGTCTCTATATTGTTTGAACTGCATGTGTACCATACTGGTTCCACCTCCCATGGGTCCTCTTTCCATTATCCCATTCTCCTGCATTCCTTCTGGCCCTTATGTTATCTGCCATCCGCTCTGGTTCTCTGGGGAGCAACATAAAGGTGTGCTGGTTATCTATATATGCATGCTGTGTAATTCCGTCCCTGTCAGCGGCTATTTGCACAATGTAATGAGAAAGTCAGTCAACAAATGCAGCCCATTACTGATAGGAATGGATGTTTGTCATGTGGTAATGGCTACGATGCAAAACAATGACTTCAAGCTATCACTGGATTTGCTTGCCATCTAAAAAAACTATAATCGTTCTTCATCCAGCTCCATCCTGGATTTGTTTTTGTATTGAAAAAAAATTTTTTCACACCGAATGATCTCTATTCATTCATATTTGTTTGGAATGCAGTCAAAATATCTCACTGGATTTATTCAGCAAGGACGACTACAGATCATCAGATAACACATCCTGCATGCTGCATTAAGAAGCACACTGCAAATGTGGAAAAACACAGGTAAATTCAGAATATGTCAGTGTGAAATGGACAGAAGGAGAATTACAGATAATGGGTCTTTTGTTATAGCAGACATTTGGACATGTCATACGAAAAGCACAGGTGTGAATAAATCAAATGAATGATGGTTGAATTCCATTTAGCGGCTTCAGTTTCAGGGTCCTGGTGTTGTTCCAGCTGGCTCACTGTCACGGCTAACTGGAACACTTGAATAGAGCAGAGCTATTGTCAACACCTGTGATTTCCTACTATGGAAAGTCAAGCTGTCTGCTGTGAAATAGGCCTATTCCACAACGTCATAAAAAAACGAACCAAAATTAGAACCTCCAACACTGTGCACACGCTGGTGCCATTTAGCACATTATTAAAAGCAACTGGGACACCCTCCAAAGCAACCTGGTGATGTCCTCTTTGTTTTTATCTTTCCCCTGCTCTACAAGACAAACTGGCACACAGCTATTTATCTGATTCATGAATGAAAACACAGTCTGGCATCTGTATTTGTGGACATTGCCTGAATAAATCAATGACTCAGTATTTCTCTTGACCTCAGAATTTCTGAAATTCTGGCTACAGCTCTGTTCATTACGAACATTTGGTTTAATTTAGAGGGAGAGGAAGAAAACTTACGAAGGTTACGATGTTATGACCCTTGTTCTATAAGCACAGGCGGAGCCCCCTTACTGGACTCTATGGGTAATACTCTCCTCCAATCACATGCATGTATGCATTCGGCCACTGAATTTTGCATAAACGTAGTCGGCCAATTAAGACATGCCTACCGTATACGTGCGTTACCACCATGGATGTATGAAGAGAACTGGATACAGCGTTGTAGGCGCGCTCCAATTCATTCCCATGAGAGCTGTTCAGTGGCGCATGAAGCCAAAATGGCTCGATCATCCGGCGATCTTCCGCATCCATTGGGCACATAGAGCAGGCGCAGTAGCGTTTCCTTTTACCCCGCCTCCCAGCCCTCGGTCTGGGTCTCATTCACATGAACGGAGGAAGGAAAATAAGTCTGGACTCGGCTATTAGTGCATTTCAAACTTTTAGGCTCTAATGATTTAAATAAGGGCTATTCAATGTGACGCCCCGTCTCTCCAATCTCAGCGCCACGCTACCAGAATGCATTGCACGGCTGCTTTCATAGACAATGAGTGGGAAGCATTGGAAAGGATGGAGGCTGTGGACATGTACCATGAGAGTTAGAACTACTATATAGAGAGATCATTATAGAATAAATACAGCGGAAAACATTCTGACCACAAACAATATCACCTTGAGGTTTGATTTAATGCAATCTGAAGGATTATAGCCAAAAGAATCTTCATTTTGGAGGACTTTGCTTTTGTTTCTAACCTCGTGAGAACATTTGGTCTTTATGGAGGTGCAAACACACAAACACACACAAACACACACACACACACAGACTACTTGGGTAGTCATTCCGCCCTTTTACACAGAGCGTTAATTGCCACAATGTGGAAAGCCCCAGACTGAGTTGTTGCTTTGTTTTTCCAGTCAGTGGGAGATGTATTATTGACATGATGAAGGAGGAACGGTTCAGTGCTCAGTGGTGGGAGTTGCCCCTTTGGCTACACTCACATATACACCCAGACTGAGCGCCTATCAATTATACCTGACGTGGGCAAATGGATGGGCACGAAGCAGTTCATAATATACAACGTATACCTGCTGGTATCCTGACTGTCAGGAGCAAAACAGAGCAGGGCTGTGTAATCAGCGCATGATTGGTTGGGTTAGTGAGTGATGTCAGAATGTGGAACCAGTACTTTCACTGCAACAGCAGCTACAGTAGATCTGCTGGGACAAAATACTGAATACATTATAAATCCATTCAAGTCCAGTGTGCAACCAGAATGTAATTGTTATTGTCTCTCATCAGCTATGATACAATATAGATTTTATAATCTAATTATTTCAGATTACACAAACTAATGATAAAATAACAGATATTATAGCATTACTAATAATTTGTAAACATTATCAATTAGCATTTTGTTGATTGTTAACAATAATATAACTATTAACTAATTATACTATCAATTCACCATTTATAAATGATGGTTATTATAAAGTGTAGATTGATTGCAACTACTGTAAGCTTTCACAACCACCACAAATTGGATCCCAAACTTCACCTTTCTTGTAATAGTTGTTCAAGACATACAAATATTTTATTCCCAGCGATGTGTTCACGTTCAGAATGACCTGCCTTCACTCTAATGTCACTCTCATGTCCAACTGAAAGGCTCTTAAAAGCCTCCAGCTTTCCTCCAACCAATAACAGCAGCCACGGCAGCGTGCTCCTCTGAAAGCTGATCTTTCTGCTCGCTGTCACAAACAAAAGCCCTGCTAAACATCAAACAGGCTCTTACCAAGCAAAGGAAACATCAAAGACTTCTTTCCCTCTGTCTGCTCCTCTTGCACACTAAAATGCTCCATGTTTGCCGTTGTGTGTTGGAGTTGTTTTTCACCACAACTTCATTAGGTTAGAGAAACCTGCATGACAGTATGTGGTATAGGACGCCTTATGTAGAGGTTCCTATATAGTCCATTCAATGTATTCAAGTGGCACAATCAACACATCATTAGCTACTGTATATCCTGATGATATTAGACACCTGAATAATTAACATCTAATTTAGAGTGGCAGGTATGTTCTAATATATCTCAGGTGTCAGGTTACAGGTACATGCAGCACATAAAAGAAGATACCATCTAAACATGTGCAATAGCAATTTCACAGCACTCAGATGAAATTATAGTATGTCCCTTCTATCACAGGACAGACCATAATGAAAGAATGGGAATGATCAAAGCAGTCTGCCCACTCAATGTGCTAACATGAGGCAGGTAATCACAACCAGAGGGCTCACACTCAACGCACCAGAGGAAAGTAATGTTCCTGATCGTGAGGATACTACCACGCAAGTGTCTCTTTCTTATCTTTATTTAATTGCAAGATAAAAGACAAAAAATTAAGAGAACAACACGAGGAAGACAAAAAGGCATAAGGCAAGGCATAGGAAAGAATAATAATAATAATAATAATAATAATAAAAAAAAAATATTAGGGCTGTCCATCAATTAAAATATTTTATTGCGATTAATTGCATGATCGTCTATGATTAATCGTTAATTAATCACACACTTTTTATCTGTTCAAAATGTACCTTAAAGGGAGATTTGTCCAGTATTTCATACTCTTATAATCATGGAAGTGGTCCAATATGCTGCTTTATGCAAATGTATGTATTTATTATTGGAAATCAATTAACAACACAAAATAATGACAAATATTGTCCAGAAACCCTCACAGGTACTGCATTTAGCATTAAAAATATGCTCAAATCATAACATGGCAAACTGCAGCCCAACAGGCAACAACAGCTGTCAGTGTGTCAGTGTGCTGACTTGACTATGACTTGCCCCAAAACTGCATGTGATTATCATAAAGTGGGCATGTCTGTAAAGGGGAGACTCGTGGGTACCCATAGAACCCATTTTCATTCACATATCTTGAGGTCAGAGGTCAAGGGACCCCTTTAAAAATGGCCATGACAGTTTTTCCTCGCCAAAATTTAGCGTAACTTTGTTGCATTATTAAGCCTTCTTCGCAACAAGCTAGTATGACATGGTTGGTACCAACGGATTCCTTCGTTTTTTTAGTTTTGTATGATACCAGTATCTTTACTCTAGCATTAAAAGTGAGCCTGCTACGAAAAAAAGACACAATATAATATGTAGAAAAATTTTATGAAAAAAAGTCATACTATCGCCTGTCGAGATTTTTTTTTTTTTTTTTAAACTCATAGTATTGTATGTCGAAACATTTTATGAAAAAAAGACACAATATAATATGTCGAAAAGATTTCATGAAAAAAAGTCATAGTATAGTGTGTCGAAAAAATTTCATGAAAAAAAGTCATAGTATAGTATGTCGAAACATTTCATGAAAAAAAGTCATAGTATAGTATGTCGAAAAATTTCATGAAAAAAAGTTATAGTATAGTATGTTGAAAGATTTTATGAAAAAATGTCGAAAGATTTCATGAAAAAAAGTCATAGTATAGTATGTCAAAAAATTTCATAATAAAAAGTCATAGTACGGTATGTTGAAAGATTTTATGAAAAAATGTCGAAAAATAGTATAAGTCGAAAAATGTTATGATAAAAAGTCATAGTATAGTATGTCGAAAAATTTCATGAAAAAAAAAGTCATAGTATAGTATGTCGACAAATTTTGTGAAAAAAGTCATAGTATAGTATGTCGAAAAATTTTATGAAAAAAAGTCATAGTATAGTATGTCGACAAATTTTGTGAAAGGGGTCATAGTATAGTATGTCGAAATATTTCAGAAAAAAAAAGTCATAGTATTGTATGTCGAAAATGTTTATGAAAAAAGTCATAGTATAGTATGTCGAAATATTTAATGAAAAAAAGTTGAAAAAATTCAGGAAAAAAGTCATAGTATTGTATGTCGAAAAATGTCATTATAAAAAGTCATAGTATTGTATGTCGAAAAATTTCATTATAAAAAGTCATACTATCGCCTGTCGAGATTTTCTTTTTTTTTTTTAAACTCATAGTATTGTATGTCGAAAAATGTTATGAAAAAAAGTCATAGTATAGTATGTCGAAATATTTTATGAAAAAAGTCATAGTATAGTATGTCGAAATATTTTATGAAAAAAAGTTGAAAAATTTCAGGAAAAAAGTCACTGTATAGTATGTCGAAAGATTTTATTAAAAAAAGTCATAGTATAGTATGTCGAAAAATTTCATGAAAAAAAGTCATAGTATAGTATGTTGAAAAATTTCAGCGAAAAAAAGGTCATAGTATTGTATGTCGAAACATTTTGTGAAAAAAGTCATAGTATAGTATGTCGAAATATTTTATGAAAAAAAGTCATAGTATAGTA
>CAKALU010039123.1:0-10079 GCA_916700995.1 Hozukius guyotensis
ATCTAGTTGTCATAAAGTTCAATGTGAAGTGTTCTAATGGTGCCGATTCTACGTGTATCTCGGTCTGTGTGACTCTCGGTTAGCGATGACAACACCGATTGTGGTGTGTCGCAACATTACGGGGTACGTACTTCTCAAAAAGAGACGTCCAGCCGGGCACGAAACCAGGTTCCCTGGTGAACCACAGCAGAGTCATCAGGACGAAGAAAACACCGGTCACCACCTCTGGGTAGCTGGGACACACAGAAACCACAAAAGCATATATGAGCAACAATTACATGAGTGATAACACGATTGTGCCACAATGTCATGTCTGGGTGTGTGAGTAAGATACACACAAAAACACACAGGCTATGGCCTGAAGTCTGAATTTGTTTATCCAGTCAAGGAGAGCTAGGACAAAGAAACCAGACACACGTACACACCTGATGGGTCCCAGTTTGGCGTACTCCTCTTGGATCCTCTTCTCTGACATCATCTCTCTCCTGGTTTTGCGCTTCTTACTCAACGAGCATGTTTCCCTGAAGCTGAACACACAACAACAACAACATCAGCCACACGGCGACCGACCTGACACACTCCCTCTGTTTATCCAACCTGCAGCCACAGGTCACCAAAAGACGCCAACGTGGCTCAACGGTGGACAGACAGAGAGGGATTATCATGAGTCTATAATGATCAGATGCATTACTCCTGCCCAGCAGGTAATATATGCACACACCACCATAATCACACAGTATCTGTATAACACACACACACACACTCACTTGCAGCCGAGGAAGAGGAAGTGCAGCCACAGCCAGGTGAGGACCAGCATGATGATGGCGATGGGGAAGCTGAAGATAAACCACGTGCCGAAGTTTATCACCTTCGCATCCGGATAACGACTGAAAAGACAAACAGAGATGCAGAGTTAGGTTAAAGGTAGGGTTGGTAATGTTGAGAAACTAGCAAAAGTATGCTAGATTTAAAAAAATGATCCAACTGAAAAACCCAGTTCAGTGTTGCCAACTCTTTTCCAATGAAAGTAGCGAGCAGCACTACTGTAGCTCCAAAAGTCTATAACTCTAACGAGAAAGTTGCCAAGTCAAAGCCACCGAAAAATTAACTTCCATGGCCTCTGCCATTTCTGATAACGTCAACATCACAACTTGTAAACTCTGAGCTTTCAGAAACTTTCCACTTACAAGGTCGTGAATACAACAAGAAGGCGATGTCAGCGATTCAATGCTGCTACCACTACCTATGATTTGTGTATTCCCTCAAAAGCGCTTCACGGACAGAAGGGGCCACAAGGGTCACCGCCTTGTCGACACTCCCCATCGAAGTCAATGTCAGTGTGAGGCAACGTGAGGAAATGTTTGCACAGATGAAAGTCAAGCTTGTTATCTTGTATCGTGTAAAGAAAAGAAAACCGTTGCAGAGGGGTCAGAATCAGAGTCTGTGCCGAGTGCGAGTGGTCATTCGTCCTCGGTGCACTTTGAGCTCTAACAGAGCACTGCTGACAGTCTCCGCTGTCGTGTCATTCAAAGCTGTGCAGGTGATAAAGCGTGTTTGCTCAGACATGCTTCACCGAGCTCTCTGCTGTGTGGACACTAAGCGGGGTAAAGGTGACATTCAAAGATGATGATTGTACAGAAACTAACTTCCTTCAATAAACCTCAGTGATGCGTCGCCTTCAATTACTTAGTTTCGGTTGATTTATATGGAAGAAAGGAGGAAAGAAAAGGGACACTGAAAATGTCTAATTACAGTAAAGCAATACTGCAAAACCAGTGATGTAGCGCTAGTTTTAAAGGGCGGGTCCATCTGCGTTCTGTTCGGTTTTTTTTCAAATGGAAACGCATGTTTGGATCGCTGTTCTTTTGTAACATCACTTTAGGATTATAAGTACTACTGCACACACAAACCCACACATGCAGAATCAAAATCTGACCTTTGTCCAACAAGCTGCGACATGAAGGAGGCCATTCTGCCGGGCTTAGCGCTGCGGCTGGAGGAAATCCGCTCTGTTAGGACTGGCGGGGGCTGATTAGTTTGATCTCAGACCCTGCGAGCACCTCAGACACTGAGTTAACGTGTCTACAGGAGCTAATACCGGACCAAAACACCTGTCTGATGTCAACCCCAGAGTGTGTGCACGTGCACCTACGTGTTAAACTGCTCAGCGAAGATGAGGTTGGTCGACGTGCCGGTGATGGTGATGAGGCCGCCGATGGTCGCGGCGTAGGTGATGCTGAGCGACAGGCATTTACAGATCATGTGGTCCCTCTTGGTGGGATACTGGGAGTCTCTCCTGGCCCTCACCCGCTTCACATTTGGGATTTCGATCGCAACCTGAGAGAGAGAGTGAGGAGTAGTAAATGAGTCCACCTGTTCAACCTCTAGGTGTCCTGTGTGAGTGTGTGTGTGTGTTGCTCACCTGTGGCAGCAGCTGTCCGTTGGTGTGCCTGACGTACTCCTGAGTGGTGATTGGATTTAGAGCCAAACCGTTCACCTCCCCAGTCTGCACCTGAGAACAAAAGAGAGTTCACTTACATCATAAAATTGCTTCTTACAATATAATATATAATATAATATAATTGCTTCTGTCTACTCAGCGAAAAATCCTTTGTGGGTCTCACCTCGCTTAGTATAGAGAGCTCCCGTTTAGCGCAGTTGCTGCTGGAGGGAGAAGAGTAGAGAAAATTAAGACTTCACAATAACAAAAGATGACGGCTACTATTACAATAAACATATCTGAGCAAGTAAAATGTACTTTTTACAGCTGTTAAAGTTGTGCAATACTAACGCGTTAACGCATATTAGTTTTAACACCATTAATTTCTTTAACACATTAAAAAGCTGGCTCAGTTTTAAAGCTAGAGTGAAGATACTGGTGACATATTAAACTATAAAACCTAAGGAATCCATCGGTACCAACCATGTCATACTACGACATACGAAAAGGGGGCTAAATAATATATAGATATTTACCTCACACCCAGTGCAACAGTAAATGCTCTCACACACACACACGTACCTGTTGTTGCGATAGAGCAGCTCCAGCTGGTTTTTGTCCAGGTTCTCTTCTTTCTCTGAAACAGCTGTAGACAACAACATTCATCATCAGCCCGTCACAGGAGATAAGATCTATTGCTCTGCTACAGTTGGACTCTATTTTCTTCACACATCACATATTTTTGACTTTGAGTAGTAGTATACAGTCTAGTGAGGGTGTATGCGTTGCAATCAACATCTGTTTAATGTCAACGTTTTTTCTTTTTGCAAAGAAGCTTTTATAGTTCAGTGACCTCCACCCCCCGTGGTGACGGAGCCAGACATACCGCTGTCGTCCTCGGGGGCCTCGACGGTCTCGGAGTCGGCGTGGCCGTCGGCCAGGCCTGTGCAGATCAGCTGCTGCAGGACGGCCTCGGCTATGGGCATCACCATGGCCGTGGTGGATGTGTTGCTGAGCCACATGGACAGAAACACCGTGCAGCACATGAAGCCCAGCACCAACCTGGAGGAGAGAGAGGGGGGGACACGGCATGATGATGTGTGTGTTCAGGATTTAATGCGTCGTTATGACATGATGTGAAAGTGTGTGTGTGTGTGTGTGTTTGCTGCTCACATGCCAGGCTTGGCCCCCGCGATCATCACCATGCGCAGGGCGATGCGTTTGTGCAGGTTCCACTTCTCTATCGAGGCCGCCAGGCAGATGACTCCCATCAGCAGCAGAGTGGTGTCTTTGCAGTACTCCGCTGCCACCTGAACACACACAAAGAGGCACATTTCAAAATAAAAGTTTGTATATTTCAGATTGCTTTTCCCTTCTTCACCCACTTCACTCTTCGTTCGTTTGGATCAACACTTACTGTTCAGTTTCCCATTTGTTCTTTTTAATCTGCCCCACTTCCCACCCGCAGGTTTCACGGCCTCACAGCTTTGTATAAGCTTGTGTCTCCTCACCTCTCACCTAAAACCTGCTGCACTTCCTCCTGCTGGACATTTTTTACACATGGCTCCTTCGCATTCTCTTTCTCTGTCATTTCCATGTACAGTACTCAACGGAGTAACACAGCAAATAAACTAAATAGGATGCAACGTAATGCTTTTAACTCCCCTCCTCTCTTCTTCATAAGTAAATATAGTAAAACTCAAGTAAAAGTGCAACTTTTTAGACCAGTGGTTCCCAACCTGGGGTCCAGGAGTCACAGGATCTGTTTACTGATTGGCTCCGGGTCCTCTCTTGCCGTACTTAGCATGCTAAAAGTTAAACTTTTCCCAACTTTTAGTTAGGCCGCACTTCTCCGCAGAATCAAACGGCTGCAGCATGCTGAGCTCGGGAGCGGCCACCACCGCAGCTTTCCACAGACATTGCATGGTTGCTTGCCACAGGCCACACTTTGCCGCTGCCCTGGTGTGAATTTGACATAAAATTACGTCTTTGGGCTTAAGAGAAATTTAGGAGACTTGATTATTTAGATAGCGAAATGTGGAAAACTTTAACCAGATTGAATAGGGGCCTTTAAATCTGTACTGATGCTGTTCCATTCAACACTTACAGTGAGTGAACACGTACAAAGAGAGGCGGCAGATTAAGATAACATTTCTACTGTGAATTACCAGCATTAAAAACAGCCAATAGAAATAAGTGTTAATCATTCAAGTCAAGACCTTTAGTTGTATGTACTATACCTAGTAATGTACTATACTTGCATTCATTTGGGAAAGTGGAGGTGTTAGGGGAGTACGATAATAAACTGAAAACGTTGCATAAAGCTCTCTGCTGGCATATTTACAGAACACCATCACAAGAGGCTTATAGAGCAGTGTTAACAGGCAGCTTTGTCACTGTTTGTCAATGCGATTTGGTCATATAAGGCGTACAGCTCACTTTTTATGTAATGGCTGATAAGAAAGGTGAAGAAGAGGAGGGGGGTGAGTTTAATGGAGAGGAAAGTTGTGCTGTCTGCTCTCATCATCAGTCGAAACCAATCAAAATCTTAACCAGGATGCAGACTTGGCGGTGAGGGATGATGGTGGTAAAGTGTCTGAGTGGCATGTACTCAAACATCAGAGGGATAATGATGATGAGTACGAGGTTAATGGGGTTACGAAACCTTTAAGGCTGAACGGCGACGCCTCGGCTTTACACTGACACAATAAGTACTGCAACACCGCATCGTAAAACCCTCATATGCATCCAATAAAACCTCTCACTAAAGCACACAGACACACGCAGGTGGGTCTGAGTTCTTGAAATATACTTTGGCCTTTCACCCAGTTCTTCCATTTCATCCGTGTACACTGTACAGCAATCTGATCAGCTGACTCTTGCTTCCAGCACAGTAACACGTCGTCATAACTGGATATCCCGGCATCGCTGGTTCCCAGCATTGCTGTTAATCCCTACATGGTTTAGCTCTAATAAGTGTTTCTCTCACTTTCCCCCCTTTAGAGAGACAAAGGTTGGCACACTACAGAGTTTCCCCTTCCTACATTTATTCTTCTCAGCCCCAAAGATTTAAGATTTACATCACTAGGCTTATCTAGATTAAGGTCAGTAGAGGTCATTATTGGCTATGTATACACACACCAATGAAACTATACATCAGACCGGCAATACGTAACCCAGAATAAGCTCAAATGACCACGCCCCCTTTTGTGGGAAAACAGAGCTACAACAGTGAATATTGAACTCAGAATGTCTGCAACTGTTGCTCTGTCTCTGCTCGGTGTGTAAATATAGTAATAACATATCAATGCTATGTGTTTTTTTTAGCATGTTTTGTAGCTCTTCTGTCCTCAAGCGGCAAAACAAACATTTAATTTGTGGAGAAACTGAGCCAAAAGTGATATTACATAGCTTCCTGCCCTTTACCTCTTTGTCCTCACCAACTCAAAGGGAGTTTGAGAGACCATTTCAGCCTCTGAGAAATGTTTCCACTAAACTCTTAACAGACAGACAGCTAAAAAAAATGACTATACATATCTAGAGACTCACCTCGCTGGACTTGAGTACCCCAAAGAGCGGGTAGAGGAAGGCGGGTACCAGAGCAGCAGCACCCAGAGGAACAGCCTCAGACACCCAGTAGACGGCTGTCACCATCAACACGTACGCACAACATGCCTCCTGTTAGTGGGAAAACACAAAGAGAGGAACAATTAATAAGACATACTCGTTCATACTCATTTTTTTTATACTTACCATCAAAAGCAGATATATCCAGACATGTTTGACAACTTTTAGTGTAAAAATGGCAGATTTAGTTAACTTTGGACAAAGCCAAGCTAGCTTTCTACCCCTGCTTCCAGTCTTTATGCTAAGCTAAGTTAAAGGTTCTATTGATAACATTGATACCATCATTGATGTCGCACTCTCCCTCCCTCCCCCGTTCCATTGCATTTACTTCCCAACAAGTCGTTGCCAGGCACTTACCGTCAATCTCAGCCATTTATCCGTTTTTTCCACCCTAAGTGGAAAAAACCCAGAGATACCACAAAGATATCAACGTTGTTTTACTATTGGCTCACAAGCCTTGTTAGAAGTGGGAACCAATCGTCAGATATCTTCCACAGAGATAAACAAAACATTCATTTTGGACCCGCCTAATTTTTTTAAATTATTAATTCACAATCATAATATTTGTTTTCAGGAAAAGCCATAGTTTTTTGTGGCACTTTTCTAAAGGCTCTGTGGATGTATTTTTTTTTTTTTTTTAAATATTCGTCTACATAAAAATGTTATCAATAAGACCTTTAACTATCTCCTGGCTGCAGCTTTATATTTATCGGACAGATCTGACAGTGTTAGCAATAACGTTTTTGTGAGATTAGTATTGTGTGTTGTGTTATACTCAGAATCCAACCGGGCTGCATACACACACTTTCCCCTCTCTCTCACACACACATTGATGTTGCATTAATCTGGTAATAGTTATATAATATCGACATACCAGCCCTTCACACCGCTCTATTGCAACACCAACGGGCTTAGTGACAGGCTCTCCAACCTTAAAAACTAAAGAGGAATCTCGTGACATTTCTTAAGTCCTTTCATTAACCTTTTACATCACTCAAAGGACAATTTTAAACCCCTAATTCAAGGATGCATCTTTACAGTTGACATACAAGTTGTAGAAAAATATTGTCCGCAAGGTTACAAACTTAATACCACTTATACTTTATTTTTTCCCCTTTTTTTCTCGAGGTTGTTTTCATTTATGCAATTTACAGTTCGTAATTAGAGTCGTTTATAAACTATCTCCCACATGCTGTGAGCTTGTACTACTTTTACGTAAGCAGAACATTCAGTATAACATCTTGCAAGCAACAGGTCAGTTAATCTCAAATTAATAAACCCAGAGGGGAGGAGAATTAGCCACAGGGCTTCAGGATGAAGCATGCCCAGACCTGTTCAGACATCACAGGCATTCAAACCATGACTTTTACAGAAATCACTGCTAAGTGGATGACATTGTTAGGACCCTTTCTGCATCTCTGCTGTCTACTATTTCAATTAGGGCTGACAATCGATTCAAATATTTAATCGTGATTAATCGGAGACTCGTGGGTACCCATAGAACCCATTTTCATTCACATATCTTGAGGTCAGAGGTCAAGGGACCCCTTTGAAAATGGCCATGCCAGTTTTTTCTCGCCAAAAATTTGCGTAACTTTGGAGTGTAGCCTTCTCCGCAACAAGCTAGCTACAACCGAAAAAGCGCAAGTTTCAAACAGGTTTAATGTTCACTATGTTCACCATCTTTGCTTATATTTCCTTATTAGAAATAAACACAATGTACAGCTGAGGAGGCTGATGGGAATATTATTAGTTTTGCAGGTATTGGAAGCACCAATGTTGCTTTTATCAGCTGTGGCTCGGTATTGGTTGGTTTGGCTTTCATGGCACTAGGCCGTCACTCCAATGCGACAGCATGCATTCCTTTTTGGACGATTTACTGCGGATTTAACTTGGCAAGAGGAAAAGGGGCATTTCCAGGCACAGCTGTTGGATTAGGCTGAGAACAGAACGAGGTGTTTGGGTTCATAATCAAAGAGGGCCTCGCCAAAAGGAAATGTTACAACAATGTAAATCCTCCACAAACTTCACAAAGAGAGAATGTGGTAAAAAAGAAAAATAAACAAAAGGCAAACTGTGTATTTCCCCATTTGGTTAACTGTTGTTGTAATCAGCATGTCTGGATGACGCGTCTCCACTTCCTCCCACTGTACACAACTGAAGCCAAAATATGTACAAATATGTATATGAAATACATTGAATACATGGAAAATGAACACTTGAACATACATTAGCATGATAATAACGACCTAAAATGACAGTTTGGCTCATGTCCCATCCACTAACATGGAGGGGGCGGGATTTATGACCCTGCAGCCAGCCACCAGGGGGCGATCATGATGTTTTAGCTTCACTTTTGGGGAGCGCCAATCTTTATATACAACCTATAGTCTCTACCACAACTCTAACACAGCTCCAGTCTCTCAAGATGTCCCCTAAGCTTCGGTGCTCGGCCCCCTCCTCTTCATCCTCTACATGCTTCCCCTCGTTAACATCATACTCCACCACAACCTCAATTTCCACTGTTACGCTGACGACACCCAACTCTACATCTCCACCAAATCCATTACAACTCCACCCTCACAAACTACCTCACAGAAATAAAACCCTGGATGCAAGCTAACTTCCTTAAACTCCAGAGCGACGAATCTGAAATCCTCAACATCGGCCCCAAATCCCTCAACACATCACGCCATGGTTTCTCCCTCTCTCCCTCATTGACGGCTCCACTGTTCCTGCTTCCACATACATCTGTAACCGTAATCTTTGATCAAACACTCCTTTGAACACTATATTACAAAAACTGCCTTCTTTCATCTTAAAAACATTGTCCGTCTTTGCCCCTCCCTCTCCTTCTCAGCCGCTGAAAAACTCATCCACGTCTTCATCGGCTCACGACTCGACTACTGCAATAGCATCCTGTATGGCACATCCACCAAAATCCTCAAGAAACTACAATACGCTACAGCTATCCGTCTGCTCACGCACTCCCAGATGAATATGAAGGCCAAGTTCGAAAATGGGTGTAGTCCGCGCAAGGGGGCTGGAAATAGTTTGTTTTTATTACCATGTAAAGTGTCTTTAAGTACCTTTTAAAGCGCTATACAAAAAAATGTATGTCATTCACACTGAGAATAGTGGAAAGAGGAAAAGAGAGGTGACTTAAGGGAAGGAACTAAGAACAAATGGACAGATAAAAAGAATAAACAAACTAAGAGGGTGATGGGCTGATTCAGCAGTCACTGATCATTGACTATTGGTGTCTGTTTATCAGAAGATAGTTTCCACACAAGGACTGGAGTTCAATCAGATCCTCAAACATCCATCTGTGCTTCTTTTTCTTTGTTCAATAGTTAGAGACAAAGTGCTAGGTAAGCAGAGAGGCAGCAATGACTGAGTCGCTGATGTGACCTTCGAGATAACCAGACTGAGACGTGGCAATGAGCAGAAGTCAATACATGCTGCTATTCTAATGGAAGAAAGCCTGCGTTTGCTTTGAGGTCAAACCTGAAATTGGTGTATTTGGGAAAAAGGTTTCAGATTCTAGTACTTGCAGAGCAGAGCTATTCACAATTTATTTTAATACATTGTACCTTGAACATGAAAAAGTCAAATCTTTTCACCCTACCTGGAGATTCCTTTCAGATTAACTGACATTTTTAGAGAAATAGTGGATGACAGAGTGGCAACAGCTGCTGCGACAAGCACGAAAATTCAAGGATTTAAAAAAAGAAAAAATGTAGGTGAAAGTTCACTTGATTTTCTGAGGCTGTAAGAATGTGATGTTGGGGTGGCTGAGGTGAAAGAGACAATGTTTGTGTGTTTCTGCAGGCTGCACTAGAGGAAGAGATCTGAGTCCTAACAAAGAACGTATATTGCTAAGAAGTGAAAGACAATTATACGTTCCATTTGCAACGCCAGCGCCAAGCAGCAGACCTACGCCTCCGCCATTTTGGACTGTAATCGAGTCGACTACTATGGTTGACTACCGTAATGATGCCAGTAAAACGTC